>PVIR01043393.1:0-11729 GCA_004026965.1 Petromus typicus
TGACAGTCAATTGGATGATGAAGATAACTCATGACAAATGAGTAGGGTAATACCCATAGGATAGATATGCAATTTAAAGGGACATGTTGCATTCTTGGCAAGATGGAGTGAGTAGTCACAAAATATCATTGGTTTATTCAGCATGTATTCAAATGAAAACATCAGAATTGTTCATTTCTGGAATTTTCCACTGATTATTTTCATATAATAATGGATAACTCTGAAATCAAAACTGCAGAGTTCAAAATTGCAGATAAGGGAGGACTACTGTAGGACAGGCAAAAGTCATAAAGAGATATGACAAATATTTTCTGTGTTAGTCTCTACTATTATCTCCGAATGCTGGTGTGAAAATACGTTGGTTATCCTCTTAATCAGAGTGTGGATGGAACCATTTACATCGTTCTGACAGGTGAAATATGGCAATAATGACTGAATGTTGCTCCAAGGGAAGTGATATATTATACAGTACTGCTTCTCCAGAACTGTGCCAGAGACTCTTTCATGATTTATAAAGTAAGCTACCATTTTGAGACAGTCCTCAGGCAAAAAAAAACTGTTCAGAAAATGTAGGGCAATCTCTAGGAACTGAGAGTCTCCTCCATCTAGCCCTTTATATGGCTAAGCAAAATAATTTCTGTCAATAACCTGTGAGTCTTTAGAAAGGGATTTTTACCAACTAAATGTCCAAGTGAAAATACAGCCTATCTATCAATTTCATTAATGCTCTGTCCGACTGAAGGTGAAGGCCCCAGTTACGCCAAAGCTAGACATCCAACTCATGGACACACTGATATAATAATTGAACTAGTGTTTTAAACTATGCACTTAGTTTGTGATATGTTGTTTCCTGTATATGGATAACGAGTGGACTTTGTAGTTCATAACACTAAAAAGACATGACCAAGATAAATAGACTACTTCATCTCAGTAGTATTTAGGAAAATACAAATAATGCCAGATTAGATGTCATTTTCTTGTTCATTTAATATGCTGGAAAAATGCTCATGTCTGAAAATGATGAGCTAGTAATGAGCTAATATATTGGAAGATAGAGCAAAGTTAACTGTATTACTTTCAAGCATGAAGTCATTGAAAAACATAGCAAATAGCTTGGAATTATTGTGAAAAAGTGTACAGTGGCTATGCTTCTAGAAAAGAAGAGTTCAGAGCATAGAACAAGAAAGAACTAAACAAGTAAATAAAAGTTCATGCTAATATGCTCATTTTTGAAGTGGGTAGAATTGATGGCAAGTGCTAATTTAGTTGTTATGCTTTGTAAATTTCATAGAAATACTTTCCTTGGTGTTTTTTGTTATATGATATGATGAAAAAGTAATGCAGAAAAATGATAAAAAGAAAAACAAACCAAAAAAATGGGCTGAGGATTTAGCTCAGTGGTGGCCCACCTACCTCACAAATGCGAGGTTGTAAATTCAGTCTTGGATATTAGAGGAAAAAAATGGAGGGAGAACAAAGAAATAGAGAATGAAAGAAAGGAAGGAAGGAACCAGCAAAATGTAACATTAGACTAATTGAACACAACCTTTCTTAGAGAAATTATTTATATCATAGAAAATAATTTTTAGACTGTTTTGATCTTTCAGACATTGTTTACTTTCCCTTTCTGTTTGAAGTTTTTCCCTTACTATCATACTGTAATACTGTTCCCTTAAGGATATTGACTCTTCATCGAGGACCTGAAAAAATATTTTGCTTCAGTAGTTTTTATAATCTTATTTTGATAGTTTAGATAATACATTGATTGGTTTAGATTATGCATAATATTTTTAATACTGTTAAAAATTGAATAGTTAATATAATCTTTCCTATTATCACTAATTGCAAATTTATTAGAATCATATAAGGCATTACTAGAGAAGGTATGTTCAGTCTGCATCCAATTGATCTTTGATTTATGTACTTTTTATAACATATGATAATGAAAATCAACAAAATTATAAATAAATAATGCGCACAGTACCTTTCTTTTATTTACTCTATATAACATATGATAAGGAAAATGCACAAAATGCCAAATACCAATGTACACTTAGTATCTTAATTACCAGAGCATTTTAGTATTAATATTTTGTTTTCACTACAATAGGATTATCAGAATTTTACTGTTATGTGAAATCAAGTCCAGTACTTCAGCAACTCTATTTCTCATGTATTTCTACAATAATTAAGATGGCAATATCTTGGTGAAATATGTAATATGTAAATAGAAGGAATCTTTAAATTTGTTTATATTTTCCATAGGTCTCCAAATTACACACACACATATACATAAAGATGTATATGTTATATGTTTACCAGCTTATAGGAAAAATGAATAGCTATGATATATTTATAGAAATTTAATATGCATATAAATTTAATATAAGATGAGTTTTAAATGGTCTAACCATTAAAGTAGACAATTTAACAATTTTTAGCTGCCAAAATAAAAGAAAAACTAGAAATGTCCTTGCATATCTTTAAGATCTTTAACTTTCAGGTGAAATAAAAGACTTTTCTATAGTTTATTCCCATTTTTATATTGCGCTTATTTTAGCCTTAGTAGATCTATGATATACTGTTCTCAGTGGAATAAGAAACAAGTAACATGGATAGCTTAATAGGAAAGTTGACTTTGAATTTATCTCCTATTTAAGCTCCAAGAAATTTTCACAAAGACTGAAATGTTTTGGACTATTTTTAAAAGAACAAACAGAATTCTCCCAGCTCATACACTATCTACAGGCTAAAAAGCACTCTGACAGCTAAAAAAATTCCCTTTGAGATAGCAAAATGGAACCCCAAGTATAGCACTTCCTGTAGCATAATGTCATTGAACAGTTCTCAGTCCTTTGTTCTTTCTAAGCTTACTTTGAAAATGGAAAAGTTAAAGATGCGCATATGATATAATGGAATTCTTTGTGCTCTCCTTTAAAAGAATAGGATATTTCAGGTTGGGAAGAATCCATGAAACTTTGCAACCATAGGCCCATTTTCTTTTTCTTTGTGTTTGAATGTGGAACTAGGTTACTTTTTGTTCTTCCATACATTTACAAATCCATTATTAAACAGTTTTTAATTATGATTGTTTCATTTAATAACTCCATCTACATGGATATAACACATAAACAACAGATTTTGAAAGTTATGTTCTGTACAACCAAAAGAAATAGATTAAACAGATATTATTAGTTTTAAACATGTTTTTCACATTTTATCAATATCAAGAGAATAATTTATATCAATGACCATTAATTCCTGGATGATATATTATTATTAAAATGTTTGTAAAATACATTTTTGGTGGTGATCAAGTTTTTCACCACAAAATAAGAAATCATTCACATGTAAATTCATAAAACAATACACTGATATATATATATATATATATTATATATATGTATCTTGATTAATACATTGAACATACTAACGTCTATAATTCAGACACTGGATGATAACATTTAATTACTTTTAATGAGTGATTTAAAAGTTAATTTAACTTTTATAACAGTAACAAATGGAAAATGATAATATATTCTCCCAACATTTTTCAAAAAGTTAATGAGGCAATAATAATTATGTAAGGTAGGTAATCATTTGTTAATCGATCAGCTTCTAGGATGATATTACATCTGTTTTTAGCTAGTATTTCTTTTCAAATTTCTTTAACATAGATACAATGGTCACACCCTACTGAAAAATCTGTTGCTTAGGAAACTTCTTACGCATTTATTAGAATAGGGAGAATGATTGACTGATCACTAGTGAAATAAATATATGATTTCATGAACTTGTAACTAACAATCAACAAATACTAAACTATATTGTTAAATGAGAATACACCATAACTCTCAATAGGCAAAGTGTTTAGTAGGAAAGTGTTCTGATGGAACAGTACATACAGGAAAGATAACTACTTCACATAATATATATATATATATATATATATATATATATATATAATGAGAATTGATTTGCTTTATATATATGAGAATTGATTTGCTTTAACTTTACTTGAAAAGTTCTGCATATAGTCAGTCATTTTCTATAGTGAATCCCACTCATGAGTTTACTAGAAAGATAAATGGAGTGGAATGAATTTTCAAAATCATTTATTGATATTCTTTAAACATTTAAAATTATTAGGATCCATTATAATACTTTTACTACTCTTCAGTCCTACCATTATATTTTATCCTTATTTGTTTCTTGAATTAGGGTATCTTTTATATATTTCAATTATAAGCAATTCATTTTCATCTATGGCTCAACTTCCCTTTATGACTCTTCCTATAATTTATGGAGCATGTATAATTTAAACTATTTTTACTTAGTTCTACACTTGAAATTTAAAATTCTGTTTGAGATCTATTTCTCTCTCCAAAACTTCTGAAAAACATTTCCCATGATTTTTAGATTTGAATCTCAAATGGTACATTATATATACACATTAGGATCACACTAAACATTGTGAATTTGTACCAGTATATGACACGAGTTAATTCTCATTTTTTTCCCATTCCCCTCCCCTAACTATAACCCCTCCCCCTATGTACATAAGCTTGTTTTCCTTTTTTTTTTTACCATAACATTTTTTCTTTTCCCTCATTATTTAGCAGTGTACCCTATTTCCATTTGAATATTTTCAATTTCACAATATCTATCATAATTTTAAATAAGACAAGGAAACATTTTACTGGTTATTTTTAAAGCTTGAAAATACCATAAAATCTTAACCTGACTAAATTAGGCATACCATCTTCTTCTACCATAACAAACAATAGTATATTAATCATTTACTGAGCCAATAACAATGAATGTCTGATTAACTTCTTCACCATAATTAGTTAAAAAATAGTTGTTCTTATAATTTAAAACTTATAAATGTTACGAGCAGTTAACAAATCACTGTAGTCCTGCTATGATGTTCAAAAATTAATGTCAAGTTAACTTATGGATGACAATAGCAATTTTGATATCTAGTAATGATGAAATTCAAGTTTATATATTAATTGATGAGTACACCAGCCACTTCTTACTAAAGATGACATACGTCAGAGTAATGTAATATTACTTCCTGTTGCCACATTGGTTATAGTGTTAATTTTTATTATAGTTTTTCTTAGTAATGATAGGAGCATCTAGGATAGTTAGTGCATCATGCTGACAATGCAGTATTTAATAGGAGACATCATAAAATAAGAGGCACCAGTTATTTATCATAGTTATTTTCTGTTTTTTTTAACCTATACTTATTCTCATTTTTTAACTAGTAAATTACTTCCTACATTTTTTTTTCATAATGACACTCCTAAATTCTAATTAAAGGAATAATTTTTATTGCTCTTCTAGACATTTATCATTACTTTCCCTTGTGAAAAATTAAAAAATAAATTTCACTGACTCTCTTATTTACAGTTTTTTTTTTTTTTTAGTTTATGATGATTGATTTTGTGCTACTGGACCATTTTAACTACAATCCAAAAAGTCAACAAGTATTTTCCATCTCACATACACTATATAACATATAATCAAAGTTTCTTGAACCATTTTTGCTTTTGTGACAAGTTCTCTTGAGTGCTTTTACCTTTTCTTATGCTGATTAATGTATAGATGATAAAGTGATCTATTATATAATATGATCCTTGTGGTTTGGGTATTTCTTTTTTTATTATATGACTTTTTTTCTTAAAAATTGTCTAAATGAAGCTAAAATTATTATTGTCTTATATTCTGATGGTAACTTAAAATTCAAGATACATGATGCAAGTAGTACTTCATACATGCATGATACATATTTACAATGTTGTTTATATAATTATTTGAAAGATGTGAGATTGGTAGTTATTGATATTTAAGGTTTTAATGGAGATTATTTCAATTTGTTATGTGTTATAATGTTCTCAACTCACTTGCTTTTCCTTGTTTTAAGGTTGAAGCTTAAAATTTTAAAATAATATTTTAAAGTTATTTTTCTCTTTTGATGAACAGCTAGGACCATGTCCCCATCAAGATCAATTGGAAAATTAGAATGAATATAAGCATCATTTTATCAGTCTAATAATCCTATCAGGTTGACAAGTGCACTTTTCTAACAAATGGCAAAAAGCAGAAAAACAGTTATTAGTTAGTAAACAATGGATGAAATCCAGAAAGAGATGATGTAATAGTCAGCTTTTCCATCTCTGGGATGCAGTAGCTGACTGACACCCACAACAGTACTCAAGGAGAAGTTTCATTTGGCTGATGGTTTCAAGGATTCAATCTATGATCAGCTGGTCCCTGGAAAAAAACATGACACATAGCATATTTGAGAAAACACTGAAAGTTTAATAGGAAAATTTTCAGTGGCATTCTTGGATTTGAAAGAATAAATGAGAGTATATGGATAGAATAAAGACATTAATGTATGACCAGACTCAGGCTGGCTTACAAGAAAAAGACAATTTTGTTGAGAGAGATTCCCACCTTTTCAAATGAGATGGTCCTAAGCTATGCACCTTCACCCAACATGTGTACTGAAAGATACATGAGTTCAGGCACAGCCAGCCAAATATGGCTCTCTCCATAGTGACATCTACAATTTCACACTGATGGACCTGGGAGTTCAATTAATTGCTGATATTTTAAGACATTCAATTTTGGGTTAATTGGGGAGGAGGGCTAGAGCTCAGTGGCAGAGCAATGGTTCAAATTTAAGTTCATTTTTTATAGAGGAAGATATAACAAATATTTTTTCAGAAATCAATAAATATATATATTTATATATATTTATTCTGTATATTAATTATATATAAATGAAATATATATATACACATATATTCAATCCACTGATGTCATAGTTGAGTATACTCTAAGGAGATGGAGCCTAGTTTTAAGTAGATCACTGGGGTCGTGACTTCAGAGTGTACAGCCCTCACCAGTGATCTTCCACTGTCACAATTTGTGTTTAGATGCCCTCCTTCCAAAACTTTTGTGTCTACAGACTGGGATTTTCAGAGCTGGCTACACAGAGGGCATGTGATACTGGGATTAAAGGTTAGTGGTATTAAATTAGGCCACAGTTTTGAATTAGCATAGCTCTGGGCGGCACACTGAAAAGACTGCTAGCTTAGATGGGATTCAAGGGAAAGGCAGGGTAACTGCTTGCTGCGGCTGCATCCCTGTCTCCCTACTGCCACACCACGCACTGTTTCTCCTCTGTGATGCCTGCCCCTTTGCTATGCCTCCTTCTTCAGAGGCAGCTGACTGTGGACTGAAAACCTACAAACTGTGAACTAGAATAACACTTTATTCCTTTAACTTGTGGGTATAGGATATTTTGTTTTATCAGTGAGGGAATAACTAGGACACCCACCATACTATTCTTCTTATGTTCCATGAGGTGGCAGTTTTGCGCTGCACGATGTTTCTCTCTTGGAGCCACTTAGATTTCTGTGTGTGTATGTGTGTGTGTGTGTGTGTGTGTGTGTGTGTGTGTGTATACATAATTATAATCTAATATATACCTCTCTCTCTCTCTCTATATATATATATATATATATATATATATCTGTTCCATTGTTATATACCAAATGGCATGAATATATTGTAGATTTTTATTCATTAGCAATTATCCTTTGAGTAATTTCAAAGTAGTTTCTACTTTATGAGTAATCCTGCTATAAACATTTATTTATAGGTCTTTGGGAGAATATATACTCTTTGTTGTCTTTGGTAACTAAGAGTATATTCTTAAATTATAAGATATTGAGAAGCTTGCTTCCAGAATTGTTGTACTCTTTTGATTCCCTGTGTGCTGTAACTGGAGCTACTCCACATCATCTCTGGCACATGTTAACATTAGACATTTTAATTTAGCAATTATTGTATGTATAGAGTGAGGTCTTTTGACAAATTTACACTGTATTCCCTTGATGACTGGTAACCAGAAGCACTTTTTTCATGCATTTATTGGCTATTTGGGTATCTTCTTTAATGAAGCATCTTGTCAAATCTTTTGCTACTTGTGAATTGCATTACTTTCACATTATTGAATAAGGGTTCTTGATATATATTCTTGATACGTATATCTTTTCAGAAAAGGTACTAAAATTTTTATGTCCACATCTGTAATTTGTGTTTTGTATTCTAATCCATGTGATAAAGAATAAATATTATATTTTTAAATTAATGAAGCATATGTATATTTTTGAGATAGGGTCTTGCTTTGTAGTTCAGGCTGGTCCTGAACTCAGTCTCGAACTCAGCAGTCCTCCAGTCTCTGACTCCCAAGTGCTGGGATTACAGGCTTGAGCCACCACACCCAGCACTGTGGTTTGTGGTACTGATTGCTGGTGGGCCCAGCATTTTTGTATGTGGTTACCGAGGATTGAACTGGGGAACTTTCTCTTGCAAGGCTGGCTCTGGTATCACTGAGCTAAATCCCCACCCTTATTTCTTTTATTTTTATGATTTATGTTGTGTGTCCTTTTAAAAATACTCTTGCATGACTCAGTGGCATAAAGAGTTTGTGTGTGTGTGTGTGTGTGTGTATTTTTTTTGATATTTACATTTTCTGAATTTATAATGAGACAGAGCATCCATGTTTCAAAGAGTAAAGTTCCGTGGTTAGTATTAAGTAAAATGGGAAATTCATTTATTCTCATATAGATACTGGCCTATTATGGGTTCATTTGTTCAAAACACTGTTCTTTCTCCAACTGAATTATTTTGCCAACTAGGTCATCAAGCAAGACTCTAATTTATTGCCTTTTTTTCTGATTTCCAGATCTATTAAACTGTCTTGATTACCATAACTTCATTATAGTGTTATAAGTTAACCCTATTCGTTTTGTTAAACAAATTTAATTCTTTCTTGATTCATTATAAATTTTGAAATAGATTTGTGAATTTCTTGAAAAACAGTAGTACCTTACTCAAGTTTTGTAGGTCAAAATCCATAAAAGTTATGAATGCCTTATCTATCATTTACATCTGGCAATAAGTTAATGGTTGAAGAATAGATATAAAAAATAAATTGAGCTCCAATGACATATTTGAGGTCCTGATTCAAGTAGCTTTTTGATTATTGGCTACATGTTATGAAAACTGTATTAAAAATAAACCAATTGAGTTGACTTTTTGTCTCTTACAAATATCTCTTCAATTTTAAACATTTTAGTTCAGGTCCTTTTTAAAAGTCTTTTCTAGAGCAATAATCACACACAACTCTACTTTTGCAGCTATGAGATCAGATAATTTTAAGATCCCTCTCATCACCTATAGAAATGTCCTAAATTTTTGATTGCAAGATTTAAGACTGCCAGTTATTGGGCCCTGATATATTTTAAACTCATCTTTACAATCATCTACTTTGCCTAATACAATATTTGGTCTAATCATACTTTATCATTTATTATTCATTTTATCTCCAACACATCCTGAAAAATCTCTCCTCTGAAAGATTTCCCCCCACTGCTGCTTCTAAATTTGGAAGCTTATTGCACCAGCTTTTGACAGTTGAAATCCCAGATGTGCTACATGTTCATTATCCCAATGGGTTTTATAAGATCTCACAATTAGAATGAATCTCTCCATCATCCATTCCCACAGCAACTACAGGATTTTCTGCTTCTATGATATCAGTTATCGAAGCTATGCTTTGTTATGTCTTTTGTTCATGGCTTCTCTCACTAAATGTGAACTTACAAAGACCAGGGACCATTTTTGTTTTCTCTAAGTGCCTGGGAAACTGCCTCATGCAAAGTAAATGGTTAAATACATTTAAAAAACTAAATAAGCTTAGTAGCTTTGAAATATCATTATAGATTGATTATTTAAAAACATATATTTATGGAACATAAAGGGATGTTATGATTTATGGATACAAATTTGAATCATTAAATCAAACTAATTTAAATACTCTCTACCTTATAGAATTTCTTCAATGGTTAATTGATTGTGTCAACTTGAATAAGAGCAGCTCAACCAAATTGGCTCAACAATTCCAGGCTCAAGTGTGTGGAAGACCTACCCTCTGGCAGCTTGTCCCTTGGACAGTGTCAAGGGAAAATGAAGAAGGAAGGATTTACTTCTGTTTCTTTGAGTGTTAACCTTCTCTTTGGGCAGCAATTTCTGATGTTTAGTACAGAATCTCCAGGTTCCAGTGCACACATTTCAGCCTTCTCATGTGGATTCTTTATCTTCCATCACAGACCACTGGCCTCCTGATTTCTACTTACACAAGATCTAGTAAACACTGACTGATAAAATCTTTAAATTAATAACATCAAAAGCTTGAAAAGATATAGTGAGAATTAAGAGTTGGATGGCATAATTTAGAATTTGTAGGCTTGAATGGCTTTTGAAGGGAAATGTTGCTGCTATTTCTAGTCTTTTAGTTTTAAAGCATATATATATATATTATGTAGAACTTCACTCTTTAGGATTACAGAGACTGACAGGTATATTTTAATAAAATTAAAGATACGTAGAGCCAAGAATGTTGCTCTGTGATGCAGTGCGTGGCTAACAAGCCCAAGGTTCTGAGTTCAACTTCTGGTACTAGAAAAAAGAAAAATAAAGCTACTTAAAATAAGTTAAGTATAAGTTTAGAAATATTAATATATTGGCATATTTATCAAACAAGTATAGACTTCTTTTTTTCAGTGTAGAATGTACACATTAATAGCAAAGTATATTTCAAAATAATATTTCACAAATTAGAAATTATTATTTGAAAATATAAGGCAGATTGTACTCAGATTCGATTTTAAAATCAATCTTTTTTAAAATTCAAATATTTATTGGTACATTATAAAAACACATCATCATCACATTAAACACTTTGAGCTTGTACCAGAATATGACATGACTTGATTCTCATTTTTTTCCCTTCCCCCACCCTGTAACCCTCCAATCCCTATTACATAAGCTTTGTTTTCTTTTTTTCTTTATTACTATCACAGTCTTTATCCCCTCATTTTTTAGCCCTACACCCTCTTTCCTTTTAAATATTTTATATTTCACAATATCAACTACATATACTAGAACTCCTATACATCTTCATTTTCTCATACCAGAGAAAAGATAAAACATTTACACATCAATCTTAATGAAAGGTAATTCCTTTTATTACCTCTTTCTTTTAATATAAGATTGGATAGAAATTATTAGTAAAGGTCTACTAAGCCCAAATATATTTTGTATGGTTCCTTCAACTACAAAAATTCTTTGATACAAGATTTTATAAAGATCCCAATAAAACTAAAATTGAATAAAATCTGCACCATTTAAGGGGACTATAGAAGATATGCCATAAAACATGTACCAAAAAATTAATTTATCAGTTTTGTGCAACCTGCACAAAGCTCTATGATACAGCTTTTCCTGTTTTATTTTTAGTGCTTGTACATTTCAGAAACTGTGAATAGCTTTAGTCTGATGTTGCTAAAATAACTGCCTCTGTCTCAGCTTCTTTTATGTCATTACCGACTGCCTTGTGCTATCTCCTAACAGCCAAATTTTAAATATTTAGAAAGTCACATAAAAGCTTTTAAAACACTGATAGCTTGAAATTGGTCATAGTGTAAGTATTCACATGCCTCATGATGGCCAGGGAACTGTTTTAACAACAACAGTAGTACTGAATACTTTCATTTTATTTTCACATCATTATGGTTCCAGAGCACCCAGCTCTGCTTTCTTCTATATTGAAGATGTCAATTAGCATTGTCTAACCTCAG
>PVIR01043394.1:0-11764 GCA_004026965.1 Petromus typicus
TTTTATAAATATATTTTCCCGAACTGCTTGTTGCTTTTTTATTTTTCTGCTTAGGAACCTAATACAGTGGACTGTACTAAAATAATAATAATAATAAATATTTAGTAAATATGCTTCATATTGAAAAAGGAATATCCAGTGCTTACTTACTGCCCTGAGTAGGACTATATTATACTTGCTAAGTTCTAGAAATGTTAATTTTCTTGACTGACTAGTTCTCTCTTTTTTGGCTTGTTTTTTTGAGACAAGGTCTTGCTGGGTAGTTCACGTTAGCCTAGAACTCACTATGTGGCCCAGGCTGGCCGCAGACTCAAGGGGGTCCTCCTGCCTTAGTTTCCGGAGTGCTGGGACTATAGGTGTATGCCACTATACCTGGCTTCATTCGGTACTGTTAAAGATGACAGACATCAGGCCATAAAACAAAGGAAAGAAAGAAGTGAGTCCAAGGCTTCTCACCCTAAGGAAGGTACAGATCTATATGGGATGCTAGCACATGTATTAGCTAGGAG
Organism: Petromus typicus; assembly: GCA_004026965.1. NCBI lineage: Eukaryota > Metazoa > Chordata > Mammalia > Rodentia > Petromuridae > Petromus > Petromus typicus. The sequence continues at coordinate 510 of PVIR01043394.1, forward strand.
AGGTGATACAGGGTGGGAACTACTGTGTGTGTGGTAGCTCAGGACAGTGCTCTGGCCAGCGTCCTGCTAAGTTTGAATGAGTTCTGGTCAGAGAGAATATGTATGTTCAAGGGAGCCAACCTGTAGTTGGGGTCACATGTAAGTCTATGATGAATTTAGGATGGTCTTCCAGACCTTGGACGTCTCTGAGATTCATAGCAACAAAGACACATAGCTGGCTTGGGGTGCCAGGTTACAGTTGGGATCTCTGCATCATCAAAGGCTGGCTCTGGCAAAGCAAAGGTGTGGACGGGTTGACAGACATTGTTCTGGATGTTTGGCCCGACTCCTGCTTGTCTCCCATCCTATGTGAAGGTCCAAAGAGTGGATTTTTCTTCCTGGTTCAGATGACCCATTGTGGAGTCAAGACTCGAAGCCAGGCTGGTTTGTGCCTGGCATCCACTGAAAGACCCTGGCAGATGCTGAACTCATGGCCTCTATTTCCCTCACTTGTCCTGTGAGTTCCTACACATGCATGCAGAGGCCCTGACCCTTGCTGGACCCTGGGGACAACAGCATCACCACACTGATGACATTTCCTCCTTTCTTACTCTTAAGGGGCCCAAGGGAACGTATGGGAGTCAGGAAGGCAGGGGGAGGTTGAGCTCTCCCCGCACCCTGTCTGATATGCTGTTTTCTTCTCCCCCTCTAATCTACCCTGTTTTACAAATGTGTACCCTGATTAGAGAAGTTTGCTTTAGAGTTAATTGATGCTGTATTGCTGGGAACCATCCCAGCCTTAAAGTCCACCACCACCACTTCCGGGCTTTTCCGATGCCCCGAAGTGGAGTGGGATCTCTGCGTGACAAGGACACAGATGACTTGTGCTGCAGGGTGGAGTGTGGGATAACAGGGAGCAAACGTCACTGTTAAAAGCTGACTTGGGAGAAAGGAGCAAGTCATAGGGCAGTGAGATTTGAAAGCATTTTCATAAAAGGGAAGCCACTCTCCACGGATCTCAGCCTTGAGAATTGCGACAGGCGGGACTAGGGCAGAGTGGCCCAGACAGAGTGGTGTGAAGAGCCTCAGTGTCGACTGCTGTGTAAGGCGTGGTCCCCAGACTTAGTAGCTGAAGAAATCCTGTTACTTCACATGGTTGGTGCCTCAGGGATTCGTGCCATGGCCAAAGGTGTCAGTCCCTTTTTTGCGGTTTCCCTGGAAGGCCACTAACGCAATGGCCTCTCTCGGGTCTGCGCTCCAAGGGAAGCACTTAGAGCTGTTTTATTCTCTTGGTCACCCAGTCAAACCCTGGTTCCACGTAAGATTGGTCTGCACCCTAGCTGTCTCTGGGGGCCAAAGTAGTGGTCTGCAGTGTGATGAACGTCAGAGGAGGAGAGACAGGTCTTGTAGCTGGCACTTAGGAACTCAGAGTGATGCTGGGAGGTAAAATTCGTGCCTATGGATCGTGAATTTTGTGTGGAATTAAGCCTCAAGCAGCTTAGTCCAGTACAGGAGTTACCAGAGTTACGTTTCGTACTTAACAGGTGAATCCCAGGTGGAAAGTGATGTGTCCGTGTAGGTAGGGCTGCACCTGCGATTCCGAGGCACTGCGAGCTGAGGGAGCAGAGCTGCGTCTGTGGGGATGAAGTGTGTGCTTGAAGGAAACAGCCCAAATGTCGCCTGGCAGTGCCCTGGACTGCTGTGACCCTGTGTGTTGCTGTGCAGCATTTTGTTGTCACCGAAGATGCCTCTGCTGGTCTGCTCTTCACCGAGTAGCTTTTGCTGGATTCAGATGGAATCATGAATTGGCAGAATGCAGCTCCTACAAGTTAGTGGCTCTAGCCCCAAGTGCAAGTGGCTGCAGGCCCTTAGGGTTACGACCCTTCGCCACCTCCCCTCCCCGGCTTCTCAGCAGTTGAGTTGCCCAGCTTTCCTGTTGTTCTTCTGGTTTCTGTCACCATTGCTGCCAGTTGCCACCATCTGCGGTCACTGCCAGCATTAGTTTTGCCACCAGCCTCTGAAACTCTTCAGGGCTAAACTGTTTTGTTTGGATTTTTTTTTTTTGGTCATAGTCTGACCCTGTAGCCTAGGTGGCCTGGGATGTGTGGTGATCCTCCTGCTTCAGTCTCCCAAGCAATGGGATTACAGCTCATGGTACCAGCTCTTTTTAATGCAGCTTGCTCTGCCCCTGAAATAAGAATCATGAGGAGGTTGATAGCAGTACCCAGGTGAGATTTTATTGGGATTTGGGCTGTGTCTTGGGGTGGGGGAGACACAGAGGGAAGCTTCCTGGGCAGAGCTCAGGAGTCAAGGAGTTGCTTATGTAGAGCAGGAACAGCTAGCGTCTCCAGTTGCATACGTTTTATGGGCCCTTTTGAAAACTCAGGTCAGAGTCACCAGGAGTGGCTATAGGGTGGAGTTATCTGGATAGGTCCATGTTTCAAGCCGTCCGCAGCCCAGGCCACCTGTCAGAGCTGCAGCCGGGCATCCGAGACAGCTGCAGCTGTCACGGTGACAGTTTTGCCCAGTTTAGGAAATGGTGGGCGGCCTGTGCAGTTGACAGCTGTGCATTTCTGCACAAGTGGCTGGGCTGAAATTGCTGGGCTGGTCCTCCCCTGTTTTTTATCTTGTCACGCACAGTTTTCTGGCTATTGCTCACAGGCAGCAGCAGGGTCCAGAGAAGCTGCTGCTGGGGCCAGTGTCACAGCCAGCCTGTGCTCTTTGCTGTCTGGATGCCTCCCTCTGATATAACCCAGGGTGGCAGGAAGGCCCTGGGGCTGCTGGCCTGGGTCACCTGTGAGCAGGTAAGGTGGAGGGGCTGGACAGCCATCAGGCCATGCCACCCTCCCCTGCTGTCCACAGGAAGAACGAAGGGCCCCCTGTGACCTCACTGTTTGGTTTGGTGTTGCTGACCCATCCAGCTTCCTTGTGTTTTGGAATGGCACAAAAATTGGAGCAGGTAGGGATATCATTGCCTGGAATGAGGTACAGCTAAGCCTTTAATTTATGTTGTATTGTTAGGAATTTACTGCTGCGACATACCTGATTCATATCAAAATAGGATGCATGTGAGAGTACGATGCATTTGTGTATGGTGTGCATTTAAGCCAGAGTTAGATTTAAGAGCTGTGTGTCCTGTACTCTGGGAAGCCTTAACCATTGTTACTTACGATGGATTACTTTTCAAAAGTTGGTTAATCTCTTCTAGGCCATTAAGCAGCTTAGAGACTAATAAGCAAACCCACTAAATACCACTTTATGCCCGAAGAAGGGAGTTAATGTTCCTGGAAAAAGCGTGCTGTTTTTTCTAGTTAACAAGGTGAAGCCCATGTTCCCAGTGGATCAGGTTATAATTAGACTTGATGAGTCAGAAATGATGTCATGGTAGAGATGCTGGTGGAGTAATCAGAATTTTACCTCATTTTAATTAAAAGATTCTAACTCTGTCCTCCCCTCCTCTCTGGGTGACACACAAGGACTTGAGGCTGTGCTTCTGACTTGTGAGGAGACCTCAGGAGAACCCAGAACTTAGGTCCTCGAGGAGGGCTCATGTTTTTTCCACAAAATGAGGGAGCATTTATATAGGACAGAGACCAGTGACTGAAATGTCTCCAGGACTTAGCACAGGACAAAGGCGTGCTTTGTTGTGTTGTGAGCACAAATAGCTTGCTTCTTTTCTCCTTTGGAATTGCTCTGTGATAACAGGGCACCTGCTCTCTGAGCTGGTTTGTTTGCTTCTCTGCCACAGGCTGCAGAGCGAGGCTGGGGCTCCTGCCTGGATGACTGGGAGTCTGGCGTCCCCCAGAATGTGGTATCAGGCTCTTCGGTTGTAAATGTCCTGTGTACTTACAAGGTGATTGGGAGAGTTGGGAAAAAAAACACTGTTTTTGCCTTAAATTTATTTTGCGATAACACTTTCCAAGAGCTCTATTCTCTTGACAAGTGTATAAGTATACAATATTTTGTTATTAGATGTAGTATTTGAGTACATTTTATAAGCTGTGAAGGGTTATCCAAATGTAAACTTCTGTTTCTTGTGGCTTGTCATTTTAATAGTTGTGTTGAATATTTTACCTTTGCTCTTTAAGTTGGCTATCTCTAACAGTGGATAATTATTAACTATATTAACTTAGATCACCTATTGTACAGTCTTGGGAGAAAAACATAAGTAGTTTATAATTTTAAATGGTCTAAAGGGTTGTGCATCTGAAGCCAAAAAGGTTATTTTCATAAAGCACTATGCTGGATGACTGGTTTCTTTTTGGAGTAATGAAAATATTTCTAAAATTAGATGGTGGTGATAGCTGCACAATTCTGAATATACTAGAAACCATTAAATTGTACATTTAAGAGGGTGAATTTTATGATATGTGAATTAGTCTTGGTAAAGTTGCTGTTAAGAAACAAGACACTGTCCTAAATGTTGCTACAGAAATTCTTGTTTATCTCACCTGAGTGAATTGGATAGGTGACCTGTTGAGTGACTTCCTAGTCTACTTCCTGCTGCTGGAACACACTGCCTGAGACGAGAGGTAATTTATAAAGAGTGGAGATTTATTTGGTTTATGGTGTTGGATGCTGGGAAGTCCAAGAACATGGTGAGTGTCTTTGTGCTGTGTCCTCCTGCGGTGGGACGTGGAAGGCCAGGAGAGGGCAAAGGGATAAAGCAGGTGACAGAGAGCTTTCATATCATTGCCTCTCCTAGCGACTAATCCACTCCTGGAATGATGACATTGACCTGTTCATGATGGCAGAGCCCTCGTATCTAATGGCCTCTGTTGAGGTCCCCAGTTCCCGGCATAGTTATATTTGGGATTAAATTTCCAGCACATTAGTTTTAGCAGACAGATTCAAAGCATAGCAGATAACGTGGTTGAAATACTCCAAATGGTCCCAGTAGATGAGGTTGGAAATGAGGAGCGGTGGCTGCTGTGAGACTCGGGGGGTGGGGCTGCATTGGCGAGAGGGCAGAGGAAAAAGATGCTTCCAGAGGTGAGGATGGGGCAGAGCTGCCGCAAAGTCTGGGTGCAGGGCAGACGTCATCTCTTGTTTGAAAGTTGCAAGCTATAGTATTTGATAGTTTAAATTCTGATCACCTGGCTATTTAAAATCAGGAAGGTGTGTAATGATAGGTTGGCTGAGGACTGGAAAGTGTCTGTATTTTGGTGCACTTGGAGAGGGAGGCATGGTGATCCTCAAGTTCTCAATTTGAGGCACCTGCCATTGGGAAGCAAGGTGACAGCCGAGGTGTGAGGTCAGGCCAGAAGGCAGGACTCAGCTCGGAGCAGAGCACATGCTGGAGGTGTGGTTAATTTTTGGGAGAGTGGTATTCAGCTGTTTGTTTTTTTGGGGGGGGCACCTTCAATTTAGTTTTTCTTTTTCTTTTTGATATATCTCTATGCAGAGTATATTTAAATTTCCTAGATTCATAGAACCCTGAGCCTGAGGAAAATGTATCTAATGTCTTTTCAGACTCACAAAGCACAGCTGAGCTTTGTTTGATCACCTGCAGAACGAGACCATTAAATCTTAGGAATCTTAGGAAGCCACATTTCCTCCGCAGAGCACATTGAAAGTTTTCTTCCTGTTGGATTTTATGCACTAAGGTTTCAGGTGGAAGATTCTGTCCCTCGCCGTTTTATTGTCAAAGACAGACACCTTTGTAACATGGTCTTCCACTGAGGAATATTTGAATTCTGATTCTACAGGCTTTTTCTCCCTCGAAGCACAGCATTGACAGCTAATATTGACCATTATGTACGTGGGACTGGAGCCAAGAGCTTCTGCCTAACTTACTCTTTTTTTTTTTTTTTTGAGGCAGGGTCTCACTTTTGTAGTTCAGCTGGCCCTGAGCTCAGCCTCCAACTCACATCACAGCAATCCTCCTGCCTCTACCTCCTGAGTGCTGGGATTACAGGCGTGAGCCACCATGCCTGGCACTGTGGTATGTGGTGCTGATTGCTGCTGGCATGAGTCTCCACCACATATTGTTATGTGGTTACCGGGGATCAAACCCGGGCTCTTGTGCTTGCAAGACAGGCACCGGAACCACTGAGCTATATCTCTGGGGCCTCGCCTAACTTACTCTTGTGTTTATGAAAGAAAGATAGTACATACACAAGGCAGGTGGATCCAGACAGCGCGAAGGAACATGCAGTTGGAAGTCGGACTGTCCCTGGACCATGTCAAGGAGACAGCTGTCAGGCTCAGCCTTGACCATGTCTTTCTGCGGATTATGTATGCAGCCACCTGAAAAATCCAGTTGGAAACTTGTCCAACACATTGCTTGTTTTCAACTAACATGTGTTTTGAACATTTTTGTAGCCATGTGGACTTTTCTTTTTTCCATAGCTCTGAGATATATTTTGCCATAAATAATTACTGTATAATTTCCCTTAAAATCACTTGTTTTTAAGTGAAAATCATTGATTTTGGGTCCACTTAAGGCACTGCGCCTGTGCGAGTCACCACAGTTTGGTTTCAGACATTTCTTTCAAGCGTGTCCTTTTTATAGTCCTTCCACAGTCCTCGCCCCAGGCAACCGCTAATCTACTTTCTGTCTCCCCAGATTGATTTTACTCTTTTTTAACAGAGACCCATAGTCCATTTTGTGGAAGTAAAAACATGTATTTAACTGTTCTCCTTCCCAAGCAAATTTTGTTTCTTTGCTTAGGTTTTATTTACCATTTTCCTGCTTCCTTTAAACGTTTTCTGACAAGATTGAAATTTTGCCTAGACTCCGCAGTGTGAGTGATAAGGTTGCTTCAACTGCAGTTGTTTGTGGATTTTCTGGTCATTATCTGGAGGCAGTGGAAAGGATGTTAGTGCCTGTAATTTTCTGCATTTGAACAGAGACCGCCTAAGGTTGTTCTTGATTAGGTAGGAGCCCAAGCATTTAATATGTATTTTATGGATGAAGATGAAGTGGAACTAAATATTTACACATGTCTGGGATCAAGGGGAACTTACTATTTCATTTTTTTGTTTTTGTCTCTATTGAGGATTTCAGGAGAGTACAGGAGGATGTCTTAGGATATATTTTTCAAATTGTATATTGGGTTTGTTCTTGGGTTGTAGATTTTGACCAGTTTTTTTTTTTTTGGAATTGGACATTGAACACAGGGCCTGGTGCTTGCTAGATAAACGCTGTACCATGACATTACATCTCCAAGCCGATTTTATTTTAAGACCAGTACTTGCTGGATTGCCCTGAATAACCTCTCTAAACTTGTGATTTTCCTGCTTCAGGGAAGCACTGCTATGCCTGACTTGACCAGCTGATTTTTTAAAAAACAAATAGAACAATATGAGAAAATATCTCGCATAGTTTAATGGTGAGCACTGTTTTCTGAAACTTTGGATTTAAGTTATAAATGTGTGTATATGTGTTTGTTATGGGAAGACTGGAACAGGTTCAGTCAAGTAATCAAGCGGGGCATGGTTGGGTTCCCGCTCATCTGAGCTCTACTAGAAGTCTTCCTGAGAGTGGGCAGGGTTGGAAGAGTAGGATCTGATAGCTGAGAGAAAGTTGTTGGAGTTGGCTGGGAAAGTGAGCTAGCTGGTCTTGGGTGTGGGAGGTGAAAAGGAAACTTCCTGTTTGATCACTTTTCTATCAAAATAATAACAACTTCAATTGTCCTAAAGGGGAGCTTTGGATGGATTTTAGTCATTGTATCACTTCTGCCTTTTTGGGCAACAGTTTGCACATCGAGCCTAGGGAGGACTTTAGAAAAATGAAATTCATCGTTTCTTGCGGTTGGAAACAACAGGGACTTGTCTGCAGTTTCTTGCCCTGCACACGCATGCTCGTGTCAGACCTCTTCGGCCTGTGCCTGGGTTCATCTCCTACACAGGAATTTATTAGCTCTTGGCATTTCAGCTCTTCTTCAGCTTCTTCCTGTTGACTAGTTTTCTGTTTCAGCCTAGTACATTCTCTCAGATTTAGTGGCTAAAGAAACACTTACTTCAGGGAAAAGTCAGGAACCTAGGTGGATGGCTGACAGTTTCTCATAAGACCAGTCAAGGTGACAGTGGAGCTGTGGTCACGTGAAGGCTGAGTGGACTAAGGGGCCACTTCAGGAGGGCCAGTGATGGTGTAGTGTTAGAGGACCCCTCAGTTGCTTGTGGGTTTGCTTGATGTGCTTTGTCTTGCATCAAGAGCGAGGGGAAACAGCTCTGAGAAGGTCTTTTAGGACCTCACAGAAATCACATACAGTCATTTCGTGTTTCACTGGTCTCACAGACCAGCCCTGATGCAGTATGGGAGGCTACAGGGTATGGACACCAACAGGTGGGACCACTGCGCTGGCCCCCAAAGCAGCTGAGTAGATAGTGGTGACAGTGTGTTTTAGGGTTCTCCACAGAAAAGCACTGTTCATCTTGCCTGAAGATGATGAGTTGGGTTTGGCTTGCTGGGAAATGGAAAGATGCAGTGAATGCTACTTAACAAGGCACACTTTGAGAGGTGCATCCTAGGTGATTTCTTCACTGTGCTAATGTCATGATGTGTCCTGATGCAAACCAGGTGCTCCAGCCCCCTGCATCTGTCTGGGCTTAGTATTGCTTCATATGCTCTTGTGCTTAGTACTAAGACATCGGTGACACAATGGTGAATATTCATAGATCTAAGCGATAGTCACTATGAAAATATGGCCTAAATTAGGATAATAAGTGCTACCACTCTAAGGGCACTTACCATGAGCTGAGTGCAGCTCTGAAGTTGCTCTCGTCCCAGAGAGTGAGGAGCATGAGGGCTGAGGCCAATGTTGTGCACTGAGGAGGCTGCGCTGGGTTCATGAACATATTTTCTTTCATCAAGAAGATGAATTAGCTTTGTGAACCTTTTAGTTTTGTAACAGCATTTGATGCCAGGCGTGGGAATGTAAGAGTGATAGAGTACTTGCCAGAAGTTCCCAGGTCCTAGGATTCATTCCCAGGGTTAGGGCTGGGGGCAACCGGCAGTCACAACGGAAAAGAAAAGAAAGAAATCCACTTAACTTAAACAAAAATATTGCATGGCTGTATAAAAACATTTTCTTTTTTTATATCCTTAATCTAAGCTTTTTTGATTTAAAGAAAAAAACCTTTTTTTTTTAATTAAAAATTGAGACAGACACATCTTAGAGTTATACAGGTTGAGGGGTCCATCAGAGTCATTGTCTTTCATGTGCTCTTCTTGTTCTACCGGAGGGCTTTGGGGGCAGGTGACTGTAATCTTCTGTGATGACACTGTCTTCTCTTGGCATTCTCAAGTCTTGTCTGAGGCTACTGTGTAGTGAACTTGAAGGAGTCCACTATAAAATAACAATAAGGTATACAATCAATGCATAAATGAGTGAAATTACTATCAACATCAAATATCATCACACCTCATTTTGTACATTGCATTTTATACCGCTGGTGGGGCAGTCTCGCCCACCCGGGCAGCACCGTGGACACAGCACAAGTAATGGCAACTTTCTGCTCTGTAAGTCTGCAGGACCACCTTCGCTATCCGTTGTAGGCCGACATCTACATGCTGTGCACACCGGGACTGCAGAAGAGGCATGAGCTTTTGATGTCGCTGCCTCCAGGTGGAAATGGTCTCTCTAAAGTACCTTAGTTGGATGAGGAGTCCAGGGTCAGCTGCCAACTTGCTTGTTCTTTTGTCAAAAGAGAGAAAAGGAGCGACTCCAGACGGGGACTGAATCGTTGCCCGGTGGGCTTCTCTTCTCTTATGAAGATGGCAGAAAGGGTGCCTTGTGCCTTTGATTTTCTGGTTATTACAGTATGGCTGTGAAAGGCCGCTCTGTGATTTAGGTAAGAAAAAAGAGAATTCGGCATGCTCTTCCCTGCTGAAAGAAAAAGCAGTTGCCATCCTGATGAGCTTCTCAAAAGTGTCTCCACATAGCTGTGGCAACAGGGGCACCTGGAACTCCTTAGCAGGAAGTCTTCCTGGGTGAAGGAGAGGGGAGGGGAGGAGGAAGATGCAACGTGTGTATAAACCAGTTCTCCAAGATCAGTGGAATTATTACCTGCTACAAATGTGTACTAATAAAAGTTTTTAAGCTTGACTTCCTGCCTACTGAATCAGAATTTCTAGTTCGATCTACAATACTGCCAAAAAAAAAAAAAGAAATTTCTAGGTAGTTCTGATAGCCTCTGATGCATGGGAAGAACTGAAGCCGGCTCCCAGCGCAGTCTTCTTCAGGGTGTGGTAGATCAGAGACCTCTCGGGTCTATGATTTCTTCCACCCCAGTGATATGTGGTCCTGGTTGTCACTGTCTTAAATTTTGGATTCTTCGCATTTCTTTGACCTAGCGAGCTTGCACATCTGCTTTGTTCTTGCAGGGTTGAGGTTCTAGCTGCAGGGAGGAGCTTTATTCCCAGGGGAAAGTTCCAGGACTCAGTAAACAACAGGGCAGAGGGCACTGCAGACCGCTCAGTGTCAAGAAGACAGGGCCTGTGCTGAGGTGGAGTGTGCTTTCCTCAGGTATGCGCGTCCTAGGTAATGATATGGTCGTGTCTGTCTCCGGAGATTATTGGATGTCTCCAAGAAGACGGGAAATGTTGAGGATTGTGGAGTTTTTAATCCACAGATGAATAGACAAAGACTTTCTCCTTGGAGGCAAAGCATTTTTCTCTTGAGAAGATTAGCTCAAAGGCGTCACTCTGCTCCGTCCCTATTTTTGTGGGTTTAATGTCGTCACGCATTGCCTCACAATGGGGTGGACAATGTGAGAAGTGTTTTGCTGGGTGATTTCATGGTTCGGGCAACATTGTAGATATACAAACCCAGACAACTGCAACTTCCTACGCAATGTAGTCTTAGGAGACCTCGGTTATTGACCGGGAGGGCATTACATGGCGCACAAATGCCTTTCGGTGATTCCAGCCCCTCTCCTAGGGTTACAGTTAAGATCAAGGGAGAAGATCAGTGTAGACTGTGAAACACAGTGCCAGGTACATGGTAAACGTGCAGTTATTAGCTGCTGTTACTTTGCCTGAACTAGGTACAGACAAGCATTTCATAAAATGAGTTGGAGTTTATGAGTGGTGGCTGCTCCTAAGCTGTGAGTGTGGGTGAGGGTACACACGGTGTCTGCCATGCCTTTTGACATGTGGGGAAGTGGTTCTTATGTCATCTTCTGTATTTGAGTGACTTCCCTAGGGTGAATTTCAACTATGACTGCATTTTCTTATGCTGACAGGGTAAAAACTTAAGGAGTTTTTTTGGGTGGTGGTGGTACCGGGGCAAGTGGCGGCACCAATGAGCTAAATTCCCAGCCCACAATTT
>PVIR01043395.1:0-11768 GCA_004026965.1 Petromus typicus
GGCGCGCACAGTATACTTTGCCGGAACTATTAGCAAAGCAGAACTGCAAAGATCAGACATCTGAAGGGTCCCGAGGAAGGAGGGGAAGCAGTGTTATCAGCACACAGGAGAAGCTGCACAAAGACAGACACTTTATCTTGGCTGTGACATTTCGTCAAGCACAGCTCTGGAGTGCCACAAACCTTCAAAGGGAGAACAGAGGCGACGACTGTTGCAGTATCCCCCCCTCCCCTGGTTTTCTGTTACTCATCTTGCCTCATCAGTTGTGGGAGAACAGAAAGCATGAAGAGCTTTTGATTTATTCCAGATATGTCAATCTTATGTAGCAGAAGGGAAAATATATCGGTGGAAGCTACTCTTTACATTCCTTGTCTTTTATAACACAACCTGTGCTATTGTCTTTCCTATACTTGAAAAATTGTGTCTCAGGGGACCTAAGCAGGCCTGTCAGCTACGAAAACACTCTGATAGAACAGTAGAGTCATACATGTACTTGCAATTTAAAATACTAGATACCACATTTTTTTAATAGAAAAAAGAGGTACAAGCAAGACAGTTAACTTTGCAGTTTCTGCTGTGGTCACTCCTGAAACTCCCCAACTTCAGCTCATAATCATTCTTTTTCCTTTTTTCCTATACCCACACATTCTTTTCAGTTTATATGAGAACTTCACCTGAGAGCCTTTTTCCTGTAGAAGGATCCATCTCTGCCCCTGGAGGACTTGAGTTCCTGTCGATTATTGATTTAGGTATCCACTGATCACAATCATTGAGAAAGAAAGTATCTTGCTCTTTCTGCATTGCCCAGGAATGAGTCATGTCATCATGAGTGATCTGTATTTCCTCCCCAGTGTCAGTTCTCTCTGCTCTTCAGAAATTAGTAAGATAACTTGTCACATTCTCTATTCTATCAGACCAATGACTATCGTTATTACGAATGTTCATCTAGATCTCGGTTGCTTCCCAACAACAGCCCAGGGTCATGACACAGGAGAAAGACAAGGTTCCCCAGAGAAGGTCCTCAGAAATGATTGTGCTGATGCTATTGACCTCTTTTGTTTCCTTAAGGTTGCAAATATGACAGCAGCATTGGCTTCTGGCTTGAAGAGATCTTTGAAACAAATCTTCAGAACGTTAGATCCCAGTTGAGAAAGTACTTATTTTCTGCATTTCACCATTGTATCAAGCCATTCGGTGAAGTGAACTGTGAGTTTTGTTAGATATGTATGTCTAACCATGGTTGAAATGAGTCTCCCAGGTGAGAACACCGAGTGAGGAGCAACACTGGGCTTGTTACAGTGAGTTGCATGTCTCTGGATACAGATATTGGCAATATCATCGTAAGCATAGATGCAAGATGTTTCCTAGATAGTGTCCTTCTCAGAGTCACAAAACATCAGTCCTTCGTGTTGAAAGGTAGCTCTTGTGGTTATTTTGCTAACACATTGCTTACAAATTGTGGTCCACTCTGCAGGGACTGGGAATGATGCCAGGTTGGGAGTAGGGAGCACTCAGTTGCTGTGATGGCCCGATTAATGACATATCACTGGCTCTGATGTTGGCTTTGATCATTGCCACCATGGCTACTTAGCACACAGGCTCTTTTGTGGCAGAAGAAAGGGGCTATTTGACCTTAGCAAGATGAAGCATCATAACTATGTCATCAACTAGGTCTCATTTCACAAGTGTGCATGCTCTACTGGCATTCAGTAGGAACATATCACTTTCAGATTCTATTATGAAAATTTAAATTTTAGTATTTTAGCTTTGTAAGCCACTTTATTAGTCTTTACTTACAAATTGCTACTCATTTACAAGAGTACTATGAAGTGAAATCAGAAAACAAGGCTATGCTGCTTTTTTCTGTCTCTCAGCAGTCATAAGGAATCATCATGAGGCCATAAAATGATTTTTTGTGTGACATGATAGTGGTATGGGGGAAGTTGTGGCTTTTTGCTGGTTGTACCTTAAATAGAGCCTCAATACACAATACTACAGGATGTGACTATATTTAAGGAGACACAAACAATGATTACATTATAATTAGATCATGAGGGTGTGATCCAATTTAGTGTCATTTTAAGAGAAACTTGAGCGACACAGGAAGAACCCAGCAAAAAGTAGGAACTGTGTGAAGAGAAGGTCGTAGGTTGTAGGCCATGGAGAGAGACTTTCAAAGACACCAAACTAGGTACAGTTTGACCTAGGACTTCCAGCATCCAAAACTTATTTTATTAATGCATACTTACACAGACTTATTTTCTGTGTACCAATTAGAGTGCAGTATTTTATTCTGGCAACTTTAGGAAACCAAAGTATAAGATGTAGGAATACATATTCTGTCTGCATACTTCTATTAATGTTTTCATTTTAGAATTAAATGTGCCAGGGTAGATGTGTAGATAATATTTCTTGCATCAAATGTAATAATTAACCTCCTGTTCGTGGTAAATTTCTCAGATCATATGGTAACAATGCAACTATAAATATGATAGCTGATATGCTCAATTAAAATAGAGACTCAAACCCACTTTTCTTCTAACCAAGTGCCAGGCGCCTGTTTTGCATAGTGAGTATTAATTTCTTTATGGGTCCAGGTTTAATACCATTTCATCCCTGGTGTGCATAGCTGTAAATCATTTAACCTTGCTGTTGTATATCATTATACTGTTAAAATTTTACTTAACGGTAGGAGGTCTTGTCACTTTTTTTAAGCTTGAGGCTACTCTGAACTATGTTAATATGAACTTTTAAAATAAATCTTCTGGTTTGTCAGTTTCCATTTCATTTGTTGAGTCATAGGAGAGATTATTATTTCTGTTGTAGAAGTTTTCAATTGCTTTCCTGAAATATGTGCAGCATGGTAAAATACCTTCAACCTGAGATCATTCTGACCATCTTCCTTATTCTATATCCTTCCCAACACTTGTTATTTTCAGCCTTCTGATTTTATACATTCTGCTGAGTTTTTTTTTTTTTTTCTTGTGGTGTTTCCTACTTAATTGGATAAATACCTTTTCACATTTTTATTTGGGCACTGGATAGCCTCTGCTTTTAACTGGAAGTTATTGCTAGATTTCTACCCAAAACCTTACACAGAGGATATCACTTTTTTGGAGGTGGCAGGTTGTAGAGACTTGCCGTGGGTATGCGATAACCGGAAGAGTTCACCTTCCCTGTGGGCACCATGCCACCATGTCTTTTAGTTTGACTTTATTTATGCAGCTCCATGAAAACAAATTTTCACGTCTCTTAAATGTCTACATTTGTGTGACAAGAAGATCACTTTCATACAACAGGCACTCAGCACATTTGTAGAGTTCATACACTATTTGAATGGGAAGATGCAAACTCTAGTGAAAGAAAAGAAGATAAATAATGTGTTACAACAGTTAGGTCTGTCACTTTGAGTCAATTCCAAAGAATAATATTCCACAATTTTTCTTCACTACAAAACCATACATGTGTTTTAACTTCATAACTGTCAGAATTAGAGGTACAAATAGAAAGTTCCAATAACTTTAACTGTATTGGAACTTACAAAAAAACATATGAAGTCAAGTATGATTGAAAATGTATGTTTCAATTTTGGTTAATGTAAAAGTACTGCAACAAAGACTTTGGAGTGGCTGACTATACAATGGAAGGTTTAAAATAAAATAAGAAGAGTAACATTACTAGTGTTGGACATAAAGCAGATGGTCATGTTCATGGTTATCACATTATCTAAGCAATCTGTAAACCACTGCCTTTACTAGAGTGAACTATTACTTTAATTTTGGTCAACATCTGTGATTTTTGCATTAGAGAATAACCTGATAATACAAAGTACAACGGTGCATACCAGGGGTGCTGGATTTCTTTTTTTATTTTCTCACATAGCATACTTAAAATAAAGCAAGATGATTGCACTTTTATTAATGCGACAGACTGACAATGGAATGCTCATGGTTCTCATCTTAGGTTGTGCTATTTCCAAGTGCCCAATTATCTTTTGCTGTAAGTGGAATTGAAAGGTACGACTTGTATTTAGAAGGAGGGAAATGAGACACATTAAAAGTGATTAAAGGATTCATTTAACGAATGCTAATGCTTTTCCTTGCATTGTTCAAGTCTTCATAATGTTTTGAGTTTCAAAAATAGACATTCACATTGTGAAGTAATAAGATTAATATTCCATGGAGAGAGAGAAAGGCCAGTACAAACCTCAAAGAAGAGACACACAAACTTACCTAATAATTCATTATACATATTTCAATTATATAGAATTTGCTAGACTTCTTTATCCAATAGCTCTAGTTCTGAAGAGTGTTTATTACTCCTCAACTGGCCTGACTTTTCTGCCTTGACTCATTTGGAAAATTATTCTTTAATTTCAATTTCTGTGTCTCCATACAAATTTGTAATAAAATATACATTAAATTGTACTATGGTACCAGATGCTTATTGTGAATTTTTGCTATTTTACTGTAAAGTCTTTGCTGGCAGAAATTACCTTTATTCATATTCAAGACAATAGACTTTTGTCTATAAATCAGGAGTTGTTGACTGAGATGTCCTTTGTTTTCAGGATATAAAACTTGTGGCCTTGAGTAAATTGCTTTTTGTTTTTCTCCATTTCTCATTAGGAAAAAGAAATATTAACAGATCTAAATTATTTTATTGTGACTGTGGTTAATTAGCTTATATTTTCTTAAGATTATATAACAAGACTTCCAGAGAATGCCTGTTATCTAGTTCTAATTACATGGTTATTTGTATCTCTATAACTAAAAAAAACATAGAGAGAGTCTAATGCCTCCCACAAGTTAATGCGTCATAATTATTTGTTCATTTGAAAAAGACATCAACAAACAGAAACAAAACAACACTATTCTGTCTTTCTCCTTTCGAGCATTTTTAGAATACTGACTTTTCTGCTGAATGAATAAAGAATACACTGAATAGTTCTGAATACTGAAATGACACCAAACTAACTCACACTTCAGCATCGTAGTTCCACTAATATTGAAAAAAGACCACTGGCAAAAGGAGAGTTTATCATGAGCAGAGTTAAGAAGTTCTGTGCATACATCAATGTACCTGTAAGGGTTGGAGGGACCTGCCACCTCAGAAGAGAAATGCGAGACATCCCATGAAAAACACCCTAGCAAATGCAAGGGGGAACATGGCTGGTTTTTATGATTACAAGATCCAAATGTAATTTTGTTCTTATTTCACTGCTTTCTTAGATTTATGTGAAATATCATACTGTTTCACAAAAAAGAAAAAGAAATCATCCCTTTCTCTCTTCTTTCAGTATAATGGTATAACAGAGCACCTGTAGGTACTATTTTCACATAGTCTTTGTTATTTGAGTGGGTGAATTCTGAAAATTAGCTCAATCTCTTTAGACTATTCTTTGTTAATTTGATATGTACCTTATTTCATGGGATGTTTGTAATATTAGTTGAGATAAAGTTTAGAAAATATTGCATACATATCAACTACACAAATATGAACTAGTGTACTTCTCTCTAAATTTTATGTTTGGTAGAAATATTCTTCTTTTTTTTTTTTTGAGACAGAGTGTTGCTTTGTAGTTCGGGCTGGTCTTGACTCAGCCATCTTCCTGCCTCTGCCTCCTGAACTCTGGGACTACGGGCATAGACCACCATGCCTTTGCACTGTGGTATGTGGTAATGATTTGCTGGTAGGTGTGAGTGACCACGCCTGGCATTGTTGTATGTGGTTACTAGGGATCGAACTCGGGCCCTTGAACTTGCACAGCAGAAGCCAGAACCACTGAACTAAATCCTAAGCAGAAAGTGTCTTCTTCTTTCCAGGTTTTTAACAGACTTACAGAAATCATGTTACAAAATAAATAGCTTCAATATATTTTTCTCTTGTTCACCATGACTAATAGTGTATTTAAAAGTTCAGTCACTTCAGTATCCAGTATATTACTGTTCAAATTTGCATAAAGCTACCTGTTATCTTGAGATCAGGAAATATTTAGTGAAGATAAATATTAAAATTAGTCTTCTAAAAATGTTATTATATTAGATGAGTTTGTGTATTTTTGTTATTCGTCAAATGTTACTGAAAACTTATTTTTTGAATTTTGAGTAGAAAATAAACAATCTAAAAGTAATATGATGACATACTACAATCAAAACAGCAAATAATTCTTTTTTCTTTATTGTTTTATTAGCACATGTTTGCTTTGCATAACTACATTTTTCATGAGATGTTTCTATTTATAAATAACACATCTATATTCTTTTTACTTTCCCTCTATCAATATATAGATGAAAATAGCAAAAAGGGGTTTTTTACATTTTAGATGGTTGATGGGTTTTGAGAGAAAAGCAAATATAAAATTTGATCATGGAAATTTTGAGTTTTATTTCTATTTTGAAATTTATATTTATAAGTATTTATATATTTTATAATATAAATATAAATATTTAAATATATTTATAAAAATGTTTCATCAAGAAATTTTAATTGTGTACATATCTTGAGAAGTTGGAAGAGAATGTTATGAAAATATTTGGGGGTGTAAGTTTCCAAGCACAGAAGCACTAACTACAAGACTGCGGTGGAAAAGCATATGTGGAGTTTCCAGAATTGAAGAGTCACTGGTCTGTCTGGTATGAGATGCAGGAAGAGGAGAAACTGACTGACCAGAATGTAAGACTCTCACTGAACTTTTTGGTCACTATAATCATTTTGTCATTCATTTGGGGTGATGGGAAACATCCTTTGGGAGCCATTCCCCAGAAGAGACATGACTTGATATTCTCTGAGACTCATTCTTCCTGCTATACATGGAGACAAAGTACGAAGAGTGAGAGGCTGTAAGGAGGGTAGGGGAGTGGGATAAAATAAGAATCTTATTATATCATGAACAGGTACAAATCCTTGATGATGAATGTGATAATAAGGTATACCTAAAATGTTCCAATCAACTAAATAAAATTTAATCATGTATTGGTTGTCTTGTGACATAAATGTATTTACTTTACCATCTGAACTTTAATTTTGTTTTAGAAATATGTGGAATGCATAGAATTTAGAAGAGAAAAAAAGGAAAGATAATATTTTCACAGATAATGAATATGACATTCTATGCAATAGCTCCCTGGGCACATATATTTATATGAATTATTCTTTGCACACCTGTATGTTCACACAAAAAAACTGTATAGATCGATGTGGAACTCTATTAGAGAGGTGTGAAGTTTAATTCTAGGTTGTATTCTATCTGAAAAAAAAAATACAGAACACTTTCTAGCCCGTGGGTAAGTGACCCCAATGAAACAGTAATGACATCAACCTCAATGATAATTACTATGAGTTCACTAAGAACAGTGACAGCAAAGGACATCATATGGAAAAAATTAGAATAAATAGAATCAATCATCTCTACATTACATGATGTTAAGTTATATGGACAACTTCATGATTTCCTTGGTGAGAATATCAATAAGAATTTTCATGAGTAATGTTTCGGGTTAGCTTAATACATTTTTTACATAGGCAATTAAAATGTGGTTTAGATGAAATACTGCAGTCATTTTAGTCATTAAAATCACTGGAGACTTAGCTGTCATTTTCTCTCAAGCCAGGTAAACACTTGCAATAGTCAACTTGTATTTTTATAGATGAGAAAATAGCTCAATGATTTCCTGTCTCAAATGGTCACAAATCAGCCAAGAACTTGAGGCTTAACTCATAAATACAATGCTGTATATTTTTTGGAAAATATTTGTTTTGTATTGATGACATATAAAATATCATTGATAGAAGTATAAAGTTTTATGTTCTTATAAAACCCAAAGAGAAAGACCTTATTTTTCTAAATTATATTGTTACTTTGTCTTTAAAGGCATTATTGTAACATATGATTTGTTGTAACCTATATATCTAAAGCATACATTTCTTTTTATATTAAATCAAATCAAATTCTGGACATTTTTAAATAAAAAATAACAGTAAGATTTTGGTCTAAAATTTCCTGAAGTATATATTCATTTCACAAATTATTCAATTGCATGGAAAATAATCCCCTCTAGTCAGAATTGGGAATTATAAATCACCAGTGTATTACAAGATTCTAAAGGGAAAATTATCCTCACAGTATCAATATTGATGTGATTTTTAAAATTCAGAATAATTTCAGTGGACAACACATATCCCTTATTTCTCCTTTTGCATAACTTTATGTTGGATAATTTTTACCCATTCTGTTATACTTAATGAGAGCTTCTGTTCTCTTGTTTTATAATTTTTCTAATGATTTTCATGGGTACCATGTTAACCATTTTGATAGAAAATAATACATATGTGTGTGTAAGTGTGCCTGTACATTATATATATATATATATATATATATATATATATATATATGTCTAAAATATCTGAGATAATATATAAACTTACTCCACGATTTTAAGAATTTATTTCTATGTAAAAGATCCAGGCAAAGGCACTGTACCAAAAGCATCCAAAAAGAATTCAAATGTCACCATGTCAATGGCTACAGAGTCTTACTAATATCACTCTTTAACCAGACATTCCTGCCTTCAATTGCATAGAATCTCCTAAGTTGGTCAACTAATAATTTTGTATTGCAATTTAGTCTCTGAAATATTTGCTCAATTTCCAAGCATAATATAAAGCATTCTAGAACACATCATAGTCTAGCACTCTTGGATGAAACACTCTACATCTCTTCCTACACCTTGGTATAAAATGTCACTAAGTAAGTCTTCTGCCTCTTCAATAACAGCCACTACCATTTTGAGGCAACATATATTCCAGCAAGATTTCATGCTTTCCTATTAGAGTGTCTAGTGCATAATGCCAGCATTATCAGGTATGCATGATAGTAGAAGCTTTTCATTTTGTTTTCTCTGCTAAAATTTTACTAGTCACAAACATGTTATCTGGAACATTTCCTTTATGTGTCACTTTTCACCAGACTAGTGATTTTTTTAAACACTGTGGTTCGTAAATAAACCTCTTATGAGTATTTAAAGAGAGCTCATCTGTTTTTCAATGACTGTTAGCTTTTTATAGTAAGAAAGGCTATTCACATATATATATGTTCCAATGTTTTATAACAGATCTGTGTAGACTATATATCATAGTGTTCACTTTCAAAAATTCTTAACATGTGCAATTACCACTGATGGAAAGTTTTTCTTAAAGATCACTTACCTCAGTAAAAAATCAAATACAGTATGATTCCCATACCCCATGTTCTAAATTCAATGATTCAGTCAAGCTTGAATTTAAACACAGTGAGTCTTAGGTTAAGTATTTTTATACTAAAGGGATATAAACTTTATACTTCCATTGTTTCCCTCCCCAAAAAACAGTGTATCTAATCTTTCTAGAACCTTTATGTCATACATTATTTGTAGCATAAAATTATTTGAAATATCCAAGAAGACAAACATTATACGCAAATGTTTGCTTTAATTTGTAAGATAAGTAAGCATCTATTTATTTTAGTATCTTCAAGGGGAGTTGGAAATAATTTCACACATATTCTAAATGGAAAACTCTAGTAGCCACAAGAGGTGAAAAATCAGATTTTATTTTGATAAAATACTTTTCAATAGTTTTATCACAATATTTGGTTTTTGTAATGAGCTTTTAAATTTGTATCTGTGAAGTATTTGGCCATACAATTTTCCTTTTTTTTTCTATAAAATTTTCAGCTGTTTTTATTATTACCATATACATTTCCCATTGCACTACAAATGTATTGTGAAATTATCATTGTTCTAAAAAGAAATGCGTATACAATTGGTGATAAATTGATCTCATATGTGTTGATCAATTTCAGGACTCTATAGTATTTTCTATTCATCTCTCTTGATGATAATATTGTGCTCATCCTAACTAGATTACACAACAGTATGAAATAAAGCAACATTCAAATTTTAACTTTGTTTCTTTTGAAATAATTTGATTATTTAATATTATTTTCAGTGCATGTGAATTTTAAATACTCCTTCTCATTCTTTAATAAAGAAAAAATATCCCTGCTTAGGGGATCATGTGAAGAAGACTTGTGTGGAGACAGGAGATATACGAAGAAGCTAAGTAACTGATGATAGTAATAGAACCAAAGAGAATTAGGTAGATTAAGGACTTACTGTAAGGATAGATCCAAAATAAGTTAATGCCGTAATAGAGAAAGTGTAGCCCAGTGACATTGAAATGTGTAAATCTTGAATTGTGGATGCAAGATCTGAAGATCTGGTGATGGTGTTTACTGAAGCAGAAGAGAACCACCTAGTTACTTCATATACTACAGGAAAAGACAAAGATTAATGTTTGTCACTTGCTGTGCTTCAACTGCTAAAAGAAATACATACAAAGAAAAGTCATGAAATGTACATACAATTTCAGTTCAAAATACAGCATATAGTGATAAAGTTGGGAAGTGTGAGCACACAAAAATAACTCGGACAAAAATTGGAGAAGAGAAATGGAATCAGACCAGGCTGTCTGCACCAATAATTGGGCCCTCTAACAAAAAGAAAGAAAGAAAGAAAGAAAGAAAGAAAGAAAGAAAGAAAGAAAGAAAGAAAGGATCATTACCTACAAACAAAATTAAATTCATGTTGGAAAAACCACAAGAAGAATTTGTCCACCATATTGTGTGCTTTAGATGGGTAATATACTGTAGGACAGAGGCTATCTAACTTTTGGCATGAATTAGTCGAGTTTTGTAATACTGCATTTATAAAGTGCAAATAATTAATCACTCCAGGATGGAAGGATTATTGCCCAGCAGAAACAAGCTGCTGTGGCTTTTGAATGTGGTATTATAGTAATAATTATTTGCATTAAAATTTTCTTAATTCATTTTTCAGTTCTTGAAAATTCTTTTGTTTTTAAATATCACTGACTCGGTCCCTAAATATCTTTTCACAGTAAATTCTAACAAGTAAAAGATTATTGGGCCAGGGATTTAGTTTAGTGGTTCTGGCACCTGTCTTGCAAGTGCAAGGGCCTGGGCTCATTCCCAGGTAACCACATACAGTAATGGGCTTGGAGACTCACCCCAGCAGCAATCAGTATCACATAGCACAGTGCCGGGTGTGGTGGCTCACACCTGTAATCCCAGAAGTCAGGAGGCAGAGGCAGGAGGATTGCTGTGATGTGAGTTTGAGGCTGAGTTTAAAGCCAGCCTGAACAACAAAGTAAGACCTTCTCTCAAAAAAAAAAAACCAAAAAACATATATATATATATATATATATATATATATATATATATATAAATTGGAAAATACATTTAGCACAAACAATTCTGAGAATTAGAAAATGCTATTATACATATGTCATTTCCTAAATCAAGAATTGTAAAAGCAGAACCTGATGGCCACAGTGGCTTAGGTAGGCCTCCATTCTGAACTTACCCAATGGTAACAATTTGAAGACATAGCAATTAGCTAAATATACACAGAGGGACTGTATCCAGAAAGATCAAATTTCCCAGACCCAGTTACTTAAGAAGAATAAGAAAGAGATGATATAGGTATTAAAATTATTCAGAGATATAGAATATAGTTCCAAACCAGAAGTAATCAAGAATTAAATACATTATATTGTCTATTTTTAAATATTAGAATAAGGCCAGGGATTTAGCTCAAGGTTCTGGTGCCTGCTTTGCAAATTCAAGGGCTTAGGTTCAATCCCAGGTAACCACATACAATACCGGTCATGGTGACTCACACCCACCAGCAATCAGTACCGCATACCAC
>PVIR01043396.1:0-11744 GCA_004026965.1 Petromus typicus
AATTCAGAACCTCTGTTTAGATCCTGAAGGTAATGAAATGTTGCTTTATTGGGCCTTTTTGTCATTGTATTGTGTAGTTCCAATACTGAAAAATTTGTAATTATTTGAATTTAATTTATATAACTCAAACCCATAAAGCAGTGAATGTCTATGTTGTTTACTTCCTGTAATATAGAATTCTTAAATTTTTAACTTTTTTAAAATCAAGCTTTAAATGATGATGAAATAAAATTAAATCTGTTATAGTTAAAAAAAAAAAAAAAAAAAAACCTCCACCTTGTATCCTGTAGCTTCCCTGTGAACTGAGAACTTGTCTCCTTGGGAACTGTCCACCCAATCAATGTGTGCAACCACAGATTTTATGTTTTTAGAGCATACAGTTCTATAGTAACCATTGATCTAATCTTTGCTCTTGGCTTCTGTAATGACTTGCTTCTGCACTTTAACAACAGAGTGATCTAAACGCTCCTACATAGAAACCACGTGGTAACGTGTGTGTGAGGGCTAGTAGATCTTGCCTTTAAATACTGTGCCCCAGTTTACTACTTTGCCTTCTTCCACATGGAAGAATGGCCTTTAGCGGAGTAATAAAGCTCTTGGTTGGACTTTAAGATCATGTTGTGTCCTGAGAGATTTTCTCGGTGGGACTTGGTCCCAACACTATAACTTTTTTTTTTTTTTTAGGTTTTTGGAGACAGGGTCTCGCTTTGTGGTTCAGGCTGGCCCTGAGCTCAGCCTCAAACTCACATCACAATCCTCCTGCCTCTGCCTCCCGAGTGCTGGGATTACAGGCGTGAGCCACCACGCCCGGCACTGTGGTATGTGGTACTGGTTGCTGCTGGGTGTGGTCCACACCCAGTATTGTTATGTGGTTACTGGGGAATCGAACCCGGGTCCTTGCGCTTGCGAGACAGGCGCTGGAACCACTGAACTAACTCCCCGGCCCCCAACACTATAACTTATTAAGGTCAGCTACAGCTAAGAATTGCCGAGGAAGTTAACCTCTTTGAGATCCCCCTCAATTGGCTGGGATCAGAGGCTACTGGTTAAATATTCCAGCTTTCCGCTCTCTTTTATCTGTCAAACAACATGGGGAAACATTATACATTCAATCTCAGTAATATATCTTTGTATATCCTTGTATGGATCCTTAGTTTTTTCTTCCTAACTGTCCCTCTCCTTGTAATGCTCCAAGGTTCTCAAGCTCAAACGTCCACAGTATAATCAGTATTCTTTACTTTTTTCCCTTTTTTTAAAGTTTCTTTGAGACAGGGTCTTGTTCTGTAGTTTAGGATGGTCCTAAACTCAGCCTTGAATTTAGCAGTCCTCCTGCCTCTGCCTCCCAAGTGCTGGGATTACAGGTGTGAGCCACCACACACTGCACTGTAGTATGTGGTACTGATTGCTGTTGGGCATGAGTCTCCACACCCAGCATTGTGTATGTGGTTACCAGGGATTGAATCCAGCCCCTGTGCTTGCAAGGGGTGCTGGAACCATTGAGCTAAATTCTTGGCCCAATACTCTTTACTCTTCCATTGATGCACTGATCAGAAATGTGCAAAACCTGTCAATGGTGATACAAGAGTGGCAACTTAGTGAGAGTCATCTAGGGTGGATGAGGGAAGTTTGTGATATTCTACTTCATTAGAGAAGTGTTTCAACAGACATACGAGTTTATTTATTTATTTATTTATTTTGAGATAGAGTCTTACTTTGTTGTTCAGGTTGGCCCTGAACTCACTATGTAGCACAGGCTAGCCTTGAACTCACAGCAATCCTTCTTCCTGTGCCTCCTGAATGCTACTACAGGCATGAGCCACCACACCTGGCAATGGGATATGTAGTTACTGGGGATCAAACTGGGGACCTTGTGTTTGCCAGGCAGACAGCAGAACCGCAAAGCTATATCATGGCCCATATTATATTTTTGGTTAATCTTCAAGCTATTGATAACTCAAGATGTGTAAACTGTGCACAGCTTTAACATCAACACTGGTGGAAATTCAAAAGGCTGAGGCTGAGGCAGGAGGACCACAAGTTTGACACCAGCTTGGGTAACTTAGCAAAACTGTATCAAAACAAAAAGGGCTGAACTTTAGATGAGTTGACTTCTGTAATCCTAGCAATGAGGATAAGGCAGGATTACAACCAAGGCTGATTTGGGCTATACAGCAATTTCAAGGTCAGCCCATAGTGTTAGATGCTATCTCAAAATAATATAAAGGCCTGGGGCTGTAGGTCAATGGTAGAGTACTCTAGGTTAGACCTTGGGGGAAACTGCTGCCTACTAAGAGTGAATCTTGCAAGGGAACTGTATTTATTGAAGAACAGGTCAGTCCCAATGGGCACATCCACCTTCTTTGGATGATGTTCCATTCTTAGACTTTTAGCATCAAACACGGATTACACAGGGCTTTGTTGGAGACTGAGTTGTGAACTAGTACACTGAAAGGCAGAGCAGTGATCTTCACCTGTGTGCACCCCTCTGAGATGTACTCAAAGCACTGCAACACTTCTTTGGGTGTGTTAGCAGTTTAATTTTTCAACCTTGCTTTCCATTTCCAAGGCTGCCTTGCCCAGGGCTGCACCCTTTCCCACTTGTTCCTCTCCCATCCCCATTCATCCATTCTACATGTACTATTTCCAGACACTCTAAGTACTGAAGATACATCAATGAGCATAAGTAGGTGGAGTTCTTGCCGAGCTTTAGTAAAAAAACAATAACCAACCATATGAAGTGTCAATTGAGCTACAAATCGTAACTATCGAGAGGCCTCTTGTATGAGGGCCAATGAAGTTAGAATATGAAGGACGAACAGAATTAGGAAATTAAATGGGCAAAGATGGGAGAATGTGGGCCGGGGAGTTAGCTCAGTGATTCCTGCGCATCTCTTGCAAGCGCAAGGACCCAGGTTCGATCCCCAGCAACCACAAACCATACTGGGCGTGGAGACTCACGCCCAGCAGCAACCAGTACCACATATCACAGTGCTGAGCGTGGTAGCTCATGCCTGTAATTCCAGCACTCGGGAGGCAGAGGCAGGAGGATTGCTGTGATGTGAGTTGGAGGCTGAGCTGAGGGGCAGCCTGAACCACAAAGTGAGACCCTGTCTCAAAAAAAACCTAAAAAAAAAAAAAAAGATGGGAGAGCGTGTGTAAGAATAAAGAGGGACAGAGAGGTCACTGTGATGAGGGAGTAGAAGGGAGCATATGGCAGGGACACAGATGTGGGTAAAGGTTAGACCACCTTGGAGACTTCAAATGTGTCATTATCTTCTTAAAGCAAATGAAAGCCAATAACTATCTTGAGGGCCGGGGATTTAGCTCAGTGGTTCTGGGGCCTGTCCTGCAAGCACAAGTGCCTGGGTTCGATCCCCGGTAACCACACACCATACTGGGCATGGAGACTCACACCCAGCAGCAACCAGTACCACATACCACAGTGCCGGGCGTGGTGGCTCACACCTGTAATCCCAGCACTTGGGAGGCAGAGCCAGGAGGATTGCTGTGATGTGAGTTTGAGGCTGAGCTCAGGGCCAGCCTGAACTACAAAGCGGGACCCTGTCTCAAAAAACAAAACAAAATAACTACCATGATTATATCCGTGCTTGGAAAAATCAGTATTGTTGTACATGTGGTAGATACTACTGCAGTACACTAGAAGCAAAATGAGAGCAACTTTTATTCAACTGATGGCATATGGATGGGAATAAAATGAGAACAGATAATCCAGAAAGCACTATAAAAGATGTAAAACATGTTGTCTTGCGCTGGGGATTCAGCTCAGTAGTTTCCACTCCTGTGTTGCAAACGCAAGGGCCCAGGTTTGATCTGTCGGTAATCACATCCAACACTGGCCATGGAGACTCATGCCCAGCAGCAATCAGTACCACATACCACAGTGCCGGGCGTGGTGGCTCACGCCTGTAATCCCAGCACTCGGGAGGCAGAGGCAGGAGGATTGCTGTGATGTGAGTTTGAGGCTGAGCTCAGGGCCAGCCTAAAATACAAAGCGAGAACCTGTCTCCAAAAAAAAGTGTTGTCAGATCACAGCAAGTATAGTTCTGTATCAGCTAAACCCAAGAACATGTGCACTGGTGGCAGGAGGCACAGAAGAGGTGTGTGCATATAAATTATGCTCAGAGAATTCTGAGGCTGTTTAGAACGAATATTACTCAAGTGAATTGGGAACTACCATCAAGTTGCAGGGAAAGGTGGGTGAATGTTAGGGCACAATTAGTACCTAAAAAGAATTGAAAAGGTGGACAAAAACCAAGTGACTGCAGGGAGGCTTGAACATGGAGTCTGTTTTAAAGGCCACCATGGGCACAAAAGTAGGATGTTCCTGAAGACAGAGAAAAGGAGACTTTGGCACTTGCGCTCAGCACTTGTTGACTCTGGAGGCGAGATTCCACCCAGGTGTTACTCAGAAGGGTGCATAAAGAGCTGTGTAAACCTCAGAGTGCCGCCTCCCCACAATGCCCTGAAGGGATTAATCAGGCAATTTCATTGTTGGGAAGTTCGTATTCTCACAAGAGAAAGGCAACAGAAGACTCTTCCCAGAGAGGCAGTTAATCATAAAGAAGGATACGGCTAGATTTTGTTTCAGGGGACCAGATGTGACCAGACTATTTCTTCTAGTGCTCAAGCAAAGAGCTGGGACATTGCTACAATTAAAAATGTATGTCAGTCCAGGACACAAGGACCTAGCAGAACACTGCAGAGTACCCAGCACCTAAGCAGGTAACATTTTAGCAACCCAGGAGCTGCTTCTGAAATCTTAGGGATGTTATAGCTGATGCTTCATAAAGTTTTTGTGGAGGTTTGGTTGATGCTAAAACACACCATGATGGAAACTAGGAAGTTAAAATACTGTACATCTGGGAAGGCTGACTGGCAGCTGGTTATCTAGTGAACTATGCAGCCCCACTAAGCCCCCACTCTGAGGTCTCTTGGGAAAGCCAAAAGGGACCCTGAAACACTTCATCTGTGCCTCTGGAGCAATTAGCCTTCAGAACAGGCACAGGTCACACAGGGCCATGGTCCATAAGGCTCCCAAGCCTGCATGGGAACTGGGAAGCATCGAGATGGAAATGAATACAGCCATTAAAGTTGACTCCGGAGGACGTGGGTGATGCTCAGTGGCGCAACTGTTTAGCAAGTGCAAGGTCCGAAGTGCAAACCCCAGTTGTAGTCTCTCCCCCACCCCCAGCCCCAGCAAAAGATAGGTTGACTGGGGTCTGTCATTTTGGGAAGCAGGTCTTATACTCAAGTTTTTTTGTGATCTGTGTGAATCTGGTACTAAGTTCTGTCCACATCACTGAAGTTCTATGAGTAAAGACATGCTCTTTTATGAGTTTGATGACAAGCATTTCACAGGATTGTAACTCGTGTGAAGGAACAGGGCGAGAATTGTGTGAAGGTAACTCCTTTTGGCAAAGTGTTTGCCAAATATGTTGTCTGAGCCAGAAGAAAGTTTTAAATAGGTGTTATGGGGAAGAAGGGTGGAAGAGTCTCTATATTTGCATCTCTGCAGCCCAATGAAGTTCCACAATGTGGAGATATGGGTCCCAAATTTCAGAGAGGGTGTTGTTACCTGAAGCTAAAACAGCTGTTCTCCCACCATCAGTATTGTTTTCCTGCTCATATTCAAATTCATGGCTAAATCAAAACAGGGGACATCTTGTTCTTTCAAATAATTAAAAACACAAGCCATCACATCCAAGCAGTTGACAGGATTAGAGCAAAAATCAAAAATCCCAATTTAAATGTTTGCCTAGCTTCACTTGAAGACCATCTGCTTTGAGCCCGACAAGCATTTTTACTTTGAAAATTCGGGTTATATGAGGCAATAAGGTGTGGGCAACAGACATTCCTGCAACTTCCTGAAGGAGTAGACGCCCTCATTGGAGGGAAATCTTCACTATTAGGATTCAGGGTCTCAGAACTATGAAAACAAACAACGGATATGCAACATCTTCAAAGTCACATTTGCTCACTGTGAAAATATGAGGCACAACCAAGTATCAGCAACTGTCTAGAAACTTCATTCTCTGCTACTATGCTATTCAAAAAACTTTGTGGCCATAGGCAAATCAAGTTCGGCCAATTTTAACACGCTGCTGTGAACAAGGACTTCTGCTTTCTCACCTTTCAAACTGATGCAGATTCCCATGCCTAAGTAGTTGGCCTTTCAGCTGCTGTTACACAACAGGTCTTAGCAGCCTCTCGTCCATTTGACTCTCCAGAATGCACACTTCTATCAGTTTTTCTCTCAGCCAGCCACCCAGGAAACCTCTCTAGAAAAATGCTGAAAGCCCTGCTTTCCTAACTCACCACCAAAACTGTCTCCCTCCTTAACGGGAATTTCTGCCTCACACACAAGTGACTCTCTGCTTTGGTACCAAATCAGAAATACAACTTGGGAGAATGTACCTATTTCTAAAAGCACCCTAAGGTAATTTTATTACATGTCTGAAGTTGAGAACTTTATCCCAACTAGAAACTTACAACTCAAATACCACTTTCTCCATCTACTCAAAGACTGTAGGAGTTATTTGCGTCTAAGCATATTTTTATCTCACAACCTTCAGTTTCAACCCTTCTCATTCCTATGTGGCTCCTGGAGCCTTATCCTCCATCTTGGATGTCAAGCATCTCCAGTCCTAAAGAACTGTTTGTGCCAGGAGCCGCACCTCGGGAATTTAGCCATTCTCTAACAGGTCACCTCTGGTGCTGCACTGAATCATCTTCAAGTCTGTCTGCACTGCTGAGGCTACCAAAGGGGAATGACAAAGATCTGCACTGTGGTTCAGTTGTTGATGCCCTGACAACAGATTTAAAATTAACTGAGATGGCTTGTTCCTGAGGAAATGGGCAAAATGACCTATGTCCCCAAGGTATGCTTAACAATTCAGCTAAACAAGAATGCCATACTGGCATGACTGTTTACTCTATACTGTGACTTGTGAGATACGTAACATGGCACAAATACTGTTCTTTCTTGATTGATTAGCAACTGCATCAGAATATATGATGTATGGCTGTGGTTAAGTTAAAAGTCCTAAAGAAGTATTAACCCAGATAGAACACAGATAGGAATCTTTAAAGAACTGAAAACTGGTTACCCCAGTTGCTGTATTTGCTTGATTCTTTGAAATATCCTGTGATTATTAACCTTTGCTCGTGACTGCTGAAGTCATTTAACAGACCTAGTTTTTAGGGTATAAAAAGAGACCTGAGAAATAAACACAGTGCACACTTGGTATTGTTTGATGAGTCCTTCCAAGGTCCCGCTGTCCTGTCGATCATTTTTCTCATCCTAACCCCTCTGGCTCAAGGACCCCGTTGCTCTGCCCGGCTGGCCCCAGCATGTGTGTGTGTGCCAGGAATGTTGGTACACCCCTGTATTGCTAGCACCAGGGACACTGAACCTGGAAAACCGTAAGTACTACCTAGGGCTGGATAACTTAAGAACTTGCCTTAATATGATAAAGAAAAAACTAACTAGTTGCTAATGCAACTACTTTTAAGGGCCTCTTTAAAATTTTTAGTTTCTTGAGACAGGGTCTCATTTTGTAATTCAGGATGGTCCTGAACTCAGCAATCCTCCTGCCTCTCTGTCTCCCAAGTGCTGGGATTACAGGGGTGAGGCACACCTGGCAGTATTATATGGTTACTGACTGCTGGTGAGCCTGAGACATTGTTGTATGTGGTTACTGGAGATCAAACTAGGTAGGGACTCTGGGCTTGCAAGGCAGGGGCTAGAACCACTGAACTAAATCCGTGGTTCTAGAATTACTTTATAGTCACTCCCTTTCCAATTTCTTTTGCAGATCAAACCCTATGCCTTTTAAATGCAAACCAAGTACTCTGAGGAATGTCACTGTCCCAGGACTTGTGATTAACCAAATAAAAATTGAAACTTGGAAATGTAAAATACATTTAATCTGCTCCTCTGTAAACATTCAGATGTGAACCTCACACCAGGTATACATTTTTTGACTACTTTTCTGTAGTGTTTGGACAGTTTTTATTCTCCCCAGGCCTTCACAAACACTAAAAAAAAAAAAAAAAATCACAGAATAGTGTCTGCATTAAAAAGGGAAATGAGGTTCTTTTACTACTTTACACCCATACTCTTAAGTAATCCATTTTATATCAGTGTAACTTTCAATTGGCTTCTAGTTGTCAGAACATGTGTTTCTTGGATGTCTCTGAATTTAAGTAAAATCTATTTTGTGTGATATCATCACAACTACAGCAGAAAAACCAATCCCATTTGATACTGGTTCAGCTCATTTGCCTCTTATTGACAGATAAATCATCAAAAGAACAATGTATGTGACCAAATCCTTGCTTTCCAGACCACACTGTTTCCTTTCCAAATTCAGTATTTGTACCACTTCATCCCCCAGAGTATGCCTTTGCAACTCATCTCTGTTCAAATACTTGCAGCACATCATCTTGCCTAGATACATCAAAATCAGAACTTTTCGTCTGTCCACTTGTTCCTGTACTTTCCCTGCTATACACTTGGCTTTCCATCTATTCCTTTGTCATGTCTGGGCTGCTTTGATATTATAGATTCCTTTATGGATACATCCCAATGGTTCATATGATTAATTCACTATATTCCTTCTAATTAGACGATGAAATGGATGCAAAAAAGTGTTAATCTTCCTAACTCCCCTCTTCTGTGTGAAGGAAATAAGCACTTTAAAACAGTAGTAAATATTCGAAATTAGAGATTCCACTGCCTAAAAATGTAAATCCCTGGGCTGGGGATTTAGCTCAGTGGTCCTGGTACCCACCTTGCAAGGCCCTGGGTTCAACCCCCCAGTAACCACATACAACAATGCAGGGCGTGGAGACTCATTCCAGCCAGCAATCAGTACCACATACAGTATTGCCAAGGGTGGCAGCTCACACCTGTAACCCCAGCACTTCGGAGGCAGAGGCAGGAGGACTGCTGTGAGTTCAAGGCTGAGCTCAGGGCTGGCGTGAACTACAAAAGTGAGACCCTATCTCTCAAAAAAAAAAAAAAAGTAAACCCTGTATTTTAACATTAAAATATTTAAAAAGTTAACCTAAGTTTTAAATAGTAAGGTAACATCTCAACTGGACTCTTTCATCTTAGGTTCCAAGAATGAGCCATCAAATACCATAAGCACTAAATTTCCCAATCAAAAACTACACAACCACCAGGAAGAATGTTTCTTCTTAGTTGCTCTATTCCCTTTGGGTATTCAACTTTGGCTGGAAAATGCCCTCTAAAATACCTATCTGCTTACACTTCATGGCTTTACACTTTTGTTCTGAATTTCTTATCACTTAAAATAATATACGTGTTTAACACTTTGTCTCTTGAATGTGAATTCCCCGAGATGGAACAAATTATTCCAAATTCTTTCTTTTGCTAAGCATTGTCGATTCCTTCCTCATTATGTCCGTAGCTCTATCAAATTACCATCTTTTTCTAGGGCTGAGGATTAAATACCACAATGATGATGACCTCGCTATCTGGATCCATGTCTTCAATACCACTAACATCTTTTCTGAAAAGCATAAACTGGGCCAGGGATTTATTTAGCTCAGTGGTTCTGGCAACTGCCTGTCAAGTCCTGAGTTGGATCCCCTGTAACCACACACCACAATGCTGGGCGTGGTGGGTCACACCGGTAATCCCAACACTCAGGACAGTAATCCCAACACTCAGGATGCAGCAGGAAGGACTGCTCCGAGTTGGAGACTCACCTAGGCTACAAAGTGAGTTCAAGGCCAGCCTGAACTAAAAAGCAACACCTCCAAAACAAAACAAAAAAATATAAACTACATGATTTGATTGGATTTCAAAAGATATTTTACCCTTTCTAATTTCATCATCTTCGCTAAGTTTTGGCTTAGGAACCTAAATGACAAGGTACTGATTAAAAACAGCTACCATTGTTTTCAACTGTAATCTTAGACACAGGAGGTAATTGTAATCCACAGCAACCTGACACACAAGAGAGAACTCTTCCCACAGTAACCTAGTATATAACTGGTATTTTCAGCAATAAGCCTAGCACATGTGTAGACTTTTCAGTGTGATGGTGCTCTCTAGCCATTGATAAATACTACCAATAGTCACTTTCCACATCTCCTTTTCTTTTTTAAATTTTATTTTATTTTTTATTTTTAGGTTTTTTGAGACAGGGTCTCACTTTGTGGTTCAGGCTGGCCCTGAGCTCAGCCTCAAACTCACATCACAATCCTCCTGCCTCTGCCTCCCGAGTGCTGGGATTACAGGCGTGAGCCACCACGCCCGGCACTGTGGTATGTGGTGCTGGTTGCTGCTGGGGTGAGTCTCCACGCCCAGTATGGTATGTGGTTACCGGGATCGAACCCGGGCCCTTGCACTTGCAACACAGGCACAGGAACCACTGAGCTAAATCCCCGGCCCCACATCTCCTTTTCTACAGACTTGAACCTACCAATCGGACAGAACAGAATAAAAAGCACCAGAAATAAAAACTGTATGTACCACCTTGTGCTGGTAAGCCCTACAAGGAAGGGTAAAGTGGACACCTTGAATTCTGGGCTAGTTTGTCTAGTATCTTTCAAACACGAATGGCTAACACTATAATGTTCAACAGGTTTTATTAGCATCTTGGACTTCTGAAATTTTCTTCTACATATCCAGTTGATTTTCTAGTCAAGGGTTACCTGCTAAAAGTTCAACAGAAATGACATTAGATTAGAAAACAGTCAGTACAAGTTTTTTGACTAAATAAACATTTAACAGAAGCTAGCCTTTAACATGCATTTGGGATTCAGGGGTAAGCTAAGTTCAATTTCCTCCTGTTTTATTCACTTGTTACAGAAAATGAGCTCAATCTTTATGAATAACACATGACTTTTGTTCACAAAAGTTAGGATGTGACAAATGTCTTTGTGCCATGCTATCAATTAAAAGCAACTTAACAAGGAATCCAAGGTCTGTGTATATTAAATATCAGTTCCTTTTCCTACTGCTGGGAAAACTGATGTGGGTAAAACATGAATGAACTGGGCCTTTTAGGACAATTAGGTAAGCATTACAACTCTGGCAACAGTCTACCCTTAGAATGCAGGTGCTAACTTGGTACTTGTATCATAAAAATCAATGTAATTAATTAAACTGGGAGTAATGACCAAAGATTAGTTTATATGTATGTGAAGTAAAATAAATGTAGGAACCCTCAACCATGGTCTGTTACCTGGAAAGGCACACACTACAGAAGACCACGGAAACATAGCTTTACTAAGTATACAATAACACTGAGGCAGAGTCAAAATCCAGTAAAAGAAAACTGGGGATGCACTAATTAGGATGATCTCCACTCTCTGTTATTTTACTAATTAATGCAACATCCACCTTTGAGTTGTGTACAACAGTATGCACAATGAT
Organism: Petromus typicus; assembly: GCA_004026965.1. Lineage (NCBI taxonomy): Eukaryota > Metazoa > Chordata > Mammalia > Rodentia > Petromuridae > Petromus > Petromus typicus. The sequence continues at coordinate 11,432 of PVIR01043396.1, forward strand.
TATGAATGATTCCAAGAGAAACAGACAATATTAAGAACATTCTACAGGTTTTGTGGAGGCTGCTGTAAAACAATGAATTTAAAGTAAACAATTATACAAAAATAAAAAACCAGGTTGCTTTTCTCCAAATTCCTGGTTTAATAAGGACTTGTTTATTTTGAGAAAAAAGATCCCAAACATCAGGCTGTTCACAAAAATAACCCACAGTATCAACTTTAGAAAACAATGACTATTACACTAATTTTTCTAAAGGATGCATTTAACATGCTGACTCTCATTCACAAAAATACATTGTTACATTTGTGTTTAACAG
>PVIR01043397.1:0-11737 GCA_004026965.1 Petromus typicus
TTTTTTTTTACCAGAGAAGCTCTACAGTATAATTTCAAGTCAGAGATGATGATGCTTCCCTCCTTGCCTTTCTAGCCCAGAACTGATTTTGATATTCCAGGTCTCTTCTGATTCCAAATAAATTTAAGAAATAATTTCTCTAGACCTGTGAGGTATGTTATTGGCATTTTGATTGAGGTTGTATTGAATCTGTATAACAATTTTGAGAGTCTGGCCATTTTCATTATGTTAGTTCTCACTCCCAAACAAGAAATATCGTTCCACTTGCTGATATCATCTTTGATCTTTTTCAGATCACTATAATTTTCAATGTAAGGGTGTTTTATTGCCTTGGTGAGATTGACTCCAAAGTATTTCATTTGTTTATTTTAATGTAAAAGATTGTTTCACTAATTTCCGTTTTTGTTTTTTTTTTGTTTTGTTTTGTTTTGTTTTGTTTTGTTTTTTGTACAGCAATGTTCCTAACGTTTGAGTGTTGACTTTGTATCTAGCTGTGCTACTGAATTTGGTTATTAAATCTAGAACCATTTAGTGGAATTTTTGAGGTCTTGTGTGTAAAATACCATGTCATCCATCCACAAAGAATGACAATTTGACTTCTTCTTTTCCTATATTTGTTCTTTTATTTCTTTCTCTTCTCTAATTGCTATGGCTAATGTTTCCAGAACTATATTGAATAAGAGTCCTTACAGCAGACATCACTGACTTGTTCCTGATCATAAGGAGAAATCTTTCAGTTTTTGATGCTTTCAGTATGATGTTGGGTGCTGTTTTCCCGTAGATGGCTTCTATAAGATTGAGTTAAAGACCATCTATTCCAGTTTTCTGTAATTTTATCATGAATGGGTACTGGACTTTGTCAAATGCCTTCTCTAACCTATCTGAGATAATCCTGTGATTTTTGTCCTTGGCTCTGTTAATATAGTGTATTACTTTTATTGACTTGCATACTTTGAACTATCCCTGCATCCCTGGGATGAATCTTACTTGGTCATGGTGTATAAACTTCTGGATTATTTACTGCATTTCTTTTGCCTGCATCTTATTGAGGATATTTGCATCTATGTTCATTAGGGAGATTGGTCTGTAGTTCTTCTTTTTCTTGGTTGCATTTTATATACATATCATGATCACACTCAACACTGACAATTTGTACTAGTATACGGCACAACTTTATTCTCATTTCCCATTCCCCTATCCAACCTACAAACCCCAAACCCCTATATACCTAAACTTTGTTTGCCTTTTTTACCATCACAATTTTTTCTTTACCCTCATTACTTATCCCTACCCCCATTTCCCTTTGAATATTTTCTATTTTACAAAATCTATCATATATTCCAGAGCTCATTTACATTTGAGAGATGCAAATTAAAATAATACTGAGATTCCATCTCACTCCAGAAAGTTGGCTGTTATCAAGAAATCAACCAACAACAAATGCCGATGGGGCTATGGGGAAAGAGAAACTTTTCTCCATTATTGGTGGGAATGTAGACTGGTTCAATCATTGTACAAATAAATGGAAAAATTTCTCAAAAAAGCCTAGGATGAGTAATCCAATTTGACCCAGCCATTCTGCTTCTGGGTATCTTTCTCAAATAATCAAAAGCATCATACCACAGCATTATATATCCAGTTATGTTTGTGGCAGCATAGTTTGTAATAGCTGAATCTTAGAAACAATCCAAATGCCCATCAACTGATGAATTATAAAAAAGATATTATTTTTCTATAGAAGAGTATTATTCAGGCATAAAGAAGGACAAACAGGAGACATTTCTTGGTAAATGGATGCACCTTGAGGACATACTTTTAAGTAAAATAAATTGAATACATATGTGCAAATATTGTGTTGACTGGCGTAATCAACTGAAAGTAAAAATAAAGACCAAGAAGAAAAATAAATATAGTAAAATAGAAAGAGATTTTTAAAAATTGTACAGAACGAGAGATACTTTATGAATCTCTAAAATGTTTAAAAAGAGGTCTTGCATTTTTATGAAATAAGCTGAGATCAGCAAATAAAAAAACATATTTTTTAAAATCATGATGAACAGTATATTTACCATGTTATTCTCTGATCATTTTTGTTATGAAAAATATGTTTAATATACAATTGAAAAATTGAGAAAAAATAGAAGGGCAAACACTAAAATATGCTGCAAAGATAGAGTAATCCCATCAGATAATTTAAACAACTATAGTATTGATACTACCAGAATAATGTGCTGCTGAATAAACAAATAGATCTGTGGAATAATACACACCAGAACAATCCCAAGTGCCTATAGAAATTTAAGATATCATAAAGTGCATCTCAAGCCACAAGACTGAATTAGGGGAATTAGTATGTGCAACAATAAAGTTTCAGGGAAAGAAGGCAATGGTAGTGGCCAAATAAAGCAGGAAGTTGGCCATACTTGGGCACACATCCCAGACATGATGATTCCCATAGCACGCTGAGATTCAACACTCTTGCCTCTCTGACTCTGGGAGATACAAGAACTTCAGATGAAAGCAGAACATAGGCAGTGGGATGCCAAAAAATGGAGAGAAATAGGCTATACCGAGGAAACCTCTGCCCTGACCCTAGAAGGCACCAAAAACACAGAGGTCTGAACAGGCTGAGAAAAAGGAACCAGGTATCCAGAGATCATTCGAGGATATAAGGGTAGTGCTGTGAAATATCCTGGCCAAAAGAGACCCCTGGGGCTAAAACTCACGGAGGCAGCAGAGCATTTATCCTACCAATAATCCTAAGAGAAATACAGGCTTTGGAGCACAGTGGGCTAACCAGGGAGGCCAGACAGGGAAGAGCTTTGCCTGCACCTCTACATCTGTCTGCAGCCAGCAGCTCAGGCCCACGCAGCGATCTGTATGCATCTTCAGACTCCTTTACTCCCAAAGTATGGATGAGGGTAGTAAACATCTGTGCAGCTCTGTGTGAGTGTGGATAACATTTTAACATCTGCAGTGGCTTAGAAATGACCTATTGGATTTTCCTTTATCAAATGTTGCCTCTTGAGTCTTCCAAAATTAGATTTGTTCCTTTGGAAATATGCAATTAATTGATTGAAACACTCATAAAACCACTCTCACTTTCCACTTGTATCCCCCCCCACCTTTTCCCTTTCCCCTCTAATAAAATCTCCCATACCTGCCCTTCTTCCTATCTAGGAATAAAAGAATAATACCATTAAAATATATTTTCTCATTTTTTTCTTTATAATTTTTATTTTGTTATCTCATTTTATTTTTTCCCTTTTCCTATTTATCAGTTTATTGTCCTTCACAACTATTCCTTCATTCTGGTAAACAGATTTTAAATTAAGGATGAGGAAAACAGCATAATGTGAGTGTGATCAGACCAGCTCTTCCAGGATAAAAAACTGATACTTGTAAATGATCAAACTGAAGCCCCCCAAAAGTGTTCAGAGGGCACAAAAAAACACCAAGGAAAGACAGAGAAGAAGAATAAAATAAGATCTATTATTAGAGAAGAATTAGATTAGTCACACAGAATGGTCATTTGAAGTTAAATCAGTGGTATATCTGCCCTATAATCCAGGATCCAAGAAAACAACTCAGCTGACCACTGAGAAACTGAGTCTCAAACCTGAAATGGAAAATGCCTGTACAACTAGAGGCAGCAGCAAAATTGCTAGACAGTATCCCCTTGAAAGTCCAGTCTGGAAGAAAAGAAAATTGGTAAATTAAATACTCATCAGCAGGAGCCTGGTTGCAGTTGCCATTTTGGGTAGAGGTGCAAATCTAAATTCCCATAGGCCAAAGATACTGTGTACCTCCAGGACCTCCCAGCATCCCAGAGAGAAAGAAGAGAGAAACCTTTCAAACTAAATGGACTCTTGGCAGCTGGTCAGCACACAGGGGGAATTTAAGTCCAAAAGTAGAAACTTGATTCACACAAAGTAAATGACAGTCAGGTCATGCCCACCATTTGGGAAGAGTTGCCACCCCATCCCCTATACACCTTTTTTCTCTTTCTTTTTTCTTTATTTTTTTCTCCCCTTCTCCCAAGGCCAACTTGCTACACTTAGAGAAAGAAGGGAAGAGACGAACAGCCAGAGGAGTCCTGTCAACAAGTTAAGAGACTAAAGGAATTCATGCTGTGAAGTAGAGAACAGGTCCATCTAAACTCTGCTTCTCCACCTACTTAACGCCTTGACTAAAAAGTGCTGGAGATACACACTCTACTCTATGACCAGACATGTGGACATAAGAGACCTAGACTGGTAGATATAAAGAAACATTCCTACTCTCATAAGAACACCTATACGTGCAAAAAGTCAACACAGTAGCTGAGAGAGCTATGTGGGCAGGATCACAGAGGGGAGAATTAGCCAAGAGACGTACGAAAGACATCTGATTGGAGAAAATCCTCAGATCTCAACCACAATAGTCAGAAATTTAAAGACCAAAGGGAGATCTAAGACAGAAATTCTAATGAGAATTCAGAGGACTACAGTAGTTGGCAAGTTGTTGGAATCAGCACCTCCTTCTAGAGCCCAGTCTTGCTGTGGAGGGAGAGAGGCTCAAACCTCCAGGAGAATTCTGCACAGTTGAAATCTGCTGGAGATTTGGGTGCTAAATTCTGGCCTCATGGCCAGAAATCAGCTTGATATTAGTGATTTTTTTCCAGGCTGGCTGAGATTATCCAGCTTGGATTTCCAGACTGTTGTCCATGTTGCCTACCAGTGACATAGAGACATGCTTTGAAAGTGACTCCTTTGTTTTTGTTTTTCTCCATTTTTTCTTTTTTTCTACTCTTTTCCTTTTCTCTTCTTCTTCTCTTTATTTTCTCTTCTTTTTCTTTTTCTTTCTTCTTGTTCAGTTCTCTTCTTCCTTGCCCCTGCTATTGTCCTACTTTTTCTCCTCTTTCTCACAATCATTCTATTTCTAAAAGGAGGGCAAATACAGTTTCTAGTTTCCTTGTTGTTTTTAGTTTGCTCTGTTTTATGTATGTTTCTCCAATCTCTCTTTTCCTCTATTCTTAATCTATTTCCCAAGGTTTGTGAGACCTTCCTGTGTCTGTGGGCCCTATTTCTAACCTCTCCTTCTCCTTTTATCTCTCTATGGCTCCCCTTCTATAAGTCCTATCTCCAGAAGGTAATGCCACTGTATTGGAAGATTTTTGCATGGTAAATATATTTCTGGCTAGACATTAATTTTGATATGTGGCCATGGATATAGTTCATGAGGTTAAAAGTGTTAGAATAGAGTTTGTTATTTTTGGAACTGTGTTTGATGTGGTTGATGATAGTTATATATTAATTTGGCAAACTTTATTGGATTGATCTATGCAAATGTCCTTCTGGTGTTCTAGAACTAAGATATCACAAAGGTCATTACAGACTCAAGGGCCAAGGTCCAAATATAACTATAGCATAACAGAGGAAGTAGTCATTCCCTTAGAGTTGTAACTAGTAGCAACAAAGATACTTGCAATAAGTATTTTACAGGTAGCAACCTAGGAATTAAGACAAAAACATCAACAAAAAAATAGAACTGAAGAAAGATGTAAACAAACCCAAACTAAGAACTCCAAAAAGAAATTTAGGGAGCAAAGGGATGGAACAACCTGAAAATCTACCATCTGGACCCTTTGAGCTTGGAACAAAAGAGAATCTGGAAAAATGAAATTGGAAATAATCTCTAAGACGACAGAGATAGTAACCAGGGTTAAGGCACAGACTAAACAGTAGAGGACCTCAGGAACATGACTGAATCTCAGCATAGAAAATGAATGAAATCCAATAAACAGATTCCAATGGAAATCCAGGAGATTACAAATTCCATCGAAAATTTACACGGTAGAACTAGCAAATGTGACCACAGAGTGACAGACACAGAAGACAAGATTGCAGTTAGCGACCAGAAAAGGAAAAAAATATATTTTTTAAACTGTATAAAACAAATAGCAATAGATCAGGAGAAATCAATCCAGTAGCTGCTAGATTAAGAAAAGCAAAATAACATAAGACAAATTTAAATTAACAAAAATAATAGGACATAGTGTGAGCAACATAAACACGCACACGCCCACACACACACACACACACACACACACACACACACACACACACCTCCACAGACTTCATGACAGAAAAATTCCCAAGCAGTGGAAAGGAATTGACATAGAGATGAGAGAGGCATACAGGACTCAAACTAGTCAAGATTAAGAAAATCTACACCTAGGCAGACAATAGTCAAAACACAAAAAATCCAACAGAAGATGAAATAAATCACATACAAAGGAAAATTCATCAATAGCACAGCATATTTTTCAATACAAACCATCAAATCGAAGAAAGTCCACAGTGAAGTATTTCAAGCCCTAAAACAAATTCCAACCTAGATTGATATATCCTTCAAAACTGTCTTTCAAAATCATTGAGGAAATAAGATACTTCCAGGACAAATAACGTCTCAGAAACTTCATAAATACCAAATTAAAACTCAAAATATTCTCAACTATGTCCTAGAAAAAGACAACGAAGGTCACAACTCTATGAGTCCTAACAGAGTGAAGCTATAAGGCAAGGCAGGAAATTAAATTGAGGAAAAGCCATTTTATAAAAATAGCCAATTCAGCAATCAAAAGAAATAGACCGGCAAAATAGATTACAAAGTGAGATCTAACAATATGTTGTACTGAAGAAACATACTGAACTGAAAAAAATCCATAAACTGGAAGTAAAAGGATGGAAAAGAATTCTGCATGCAACTGGAACCCACAAAAGAGCAGACATGGAAAACATTCCAAATTTATAGTGGATACCTCTGTGGATAGAACCTTTACAATCACATTCATGACCAGAAAAGAACTTCTCCTACATACATCATAGTTGGAACCTCAGAAATTCTAAGTATTCTTCAAGAAAAGCACCAGATCACATATAAAAATAAATTTATCATATTAGCAGATTTCTAAGTAAAAATCTTACAGACCAGAAGAACTTGGAATGAAATATTTCAAATGCTAAAGTAAAATAAGTTCCCATCCAGATAACTGTATGCTGCAAATTTATCTTTCAAACTGATAGAAAGTTCTTCCACAATAAACAAAATCTAAAGAAATTTATACTCACTACACAAGTACCATGTGAAATACACAGGGGGAACTGCAAACAGAGACTATGAGGCCAGTATCAACAAAGGAAAGAACAAGCCAATTGGGGGAGTTGTTAAAACGCAAAAACTATAGGAGTTAACATTGTACAAATAGTATGGTGAAAGAAATCAAGAATAGCTTTCCACAGTAACACTCAATGCAAACAGTGATAAATTTCCAATGAAAAAACACACATTGGAGGTCAGATCAAGAAACAAAATCCAGCTCTATGTTGCTTGTAAGAGACATACTTTATCTATAAAGAAACAAATGGATGGAAAATGACATAGAAAATGATATACAATGCAACCAGAGCCCGAGAGCAAATATGAGTAGCTGATTTCCGATAAAGTTAATTTTAAATGATGACTGATTAGAAGAGACAAAGGTCACCACATATTTATAAATTGAACAGTCCACGCAGAAGAGATAAGAATTGTACATAACAGCATCAAATATCAGCCCAACCAATTTCATTAAAAAATAAATCTACTTGACATAAAAAGATATATATATATATATATAGATCTACATAGATAGATAGATAGATAGATAGATATAGATAGATAGACAGATAGATAGATAGATAGATAGATAGAGATATACATGGTCTAGGACATCTGCTCTGGACTATGTGGAGATGCTAGCATCTACCTGGATAGAGGTCAAGTTACCTATAATCGTTTTATCACTAATAATCTAATTGTCTTCTGTCTTCATCTTACTTGATCTGTAAATACTGTGGATTATTAACATTCCATGAAGAAATGCAGCTGTCTCTCATTTTCTCCTCATCTCCTTGGTCTATAGTGTTAAGTGGACCAGTCATAAAGCTTTGGATTCATCTCTTCTCAAGGTATATTCATTCTTATGTCCAACATTGACTCCATGCCACATTGATATTTTTGCCATCTTGAGATGCAATTCAGACCATATCATCTACTGCACACAGACATTTGAAAAATCAGTGCAGAATCTTGACTGAGATAAGAGGAAAATATTAAGTGACATGTGTTTTCACTTGCTTAAGACTTGGAGATGCTTCTGAAAGTGCTACCGATATGACTATGACCATCTAGCCTGCCTCAGGTTTGTCCTGTTGGTAAGAGATGATTGTTGTGAAGTGGTAAATGTTCTTGAAAACTGTAACCATCCCTTAATTATGGTGTATTCTTAGAAAGTTCAGTGTATTGTAAGGACGTTCAATAGTACTTTGTTTCTATGTTCAAAATGAGGTAATAAAAAGATGTTCCAGCCTGAAATAAATATATAAACACATAAATAAATAACCTAGTGATGCAGTGCAAAATTCTAGAAACACGAACACAACACTAGTAGAAGAAAAAAATTAAAATGGTCAGAACAGGAATTCATGAAAAACCAATACAAGGGATCAATGAGCCAAAGATTTGAGTCTCTGCAAGTATAGTTTTTCTGGAACATCAAGAAGAAATAATGAAAGTATTCCTCAAATCTTTCCACAAAGTTGAAAGGGAAGTAATGCTACTGTGCTCATTCCATGAAACCACCATTATCATGTCACCAAAACTGAACAGAGACTCAAAAAACAGAAAGAAAGAAACAAAGAAACAAAGAAAGGAAAATATAGCCCAATATTCTTAATTAACATAGATGCAAAAATCCTTAGCAAGAAACTTGTAAGCAGAATTAAACAAATCATTATCGAGATTATACATCATGCTCAAGTCAGCCTCAGTGCAAGGACACTTCACCCTCTGCAAGTCAATTGTAACAGAGTAGCTTCCTGGTACTTATCACTCATTGGTTCTGGGAGGTGCAATGAGTATCAAAGCAATTGTATTGGCTGGAAAAGAGAATAAGTTGAAAGGCAAACAACACCAATAAGTCCTAGATTCTGTTTGGAATATCAAGTGACAAGTGCCAGGACAAAAAGTTTACATCCAAAAACTGATGGGAGGGTGAGGGAAATGGGAAAATATAGGAATTAATACATATTGAGGTACAAATTCTCAATGAAGAATGAAATCATAATGTATACTTAAAATGTACCAATAAACTTAATAAAGAAAAAAGAGAATTTTTACATTACAAAAAAGTACAGTGAATAATTGTTGTGTTTTGAGGCAGTCAAGATCCAAGGTATAACTCTACATAACAGAAATGACATCAAAGTTTTTTTAAAAAAAAACCCATGATCATCTGAATAGAGGAAGTACAATCCTTTGGAAAAATTCAATACCATTTCTTCATAAAAACTTGGACCAAAAATAGGCCTTAAAGTACTTCATCTTAAACTTATAAACCTGTTCTTAAGAAATCCACAGAAACCTACTAAATGATAAAAACTGAAAGAAAAAATCCCTGCTAAAATCAGAAGCAAGTCCACAGTATGCACTGTCATCACTCCTCTTCAACATAGTACTGAAAACTTAAGCTTGAGCTTTTGAGTTATGAGAAGAAACAAAAAAGACATAATAAAATAGGAAGAAGTTAAACAAAACTTCCATATTTGCAGATATGATCCCTTGCACAAAAGAACTAAAAAATTATCCAACATAACTTTTAGAGCTGATAATAAATTGACAGGACACAAAATTATCACACAAAAATGAACAGTGTTCTTCTACACCATTAGTAAACCCATCCTAAGAAACCATAAAGACAACCGTTAATGATAGCTCTTAGAAAAGTAGGTACCTAGGAATCGATCTAACCATGGAGGTAAAATACTTCTATAAGGAAAATTACAGTATTTTTAAGAAAATAATTGAAGATAACATTAGAAAATAGAAAACACATCCTCTTTATATAGAACCAAGAGGAGACACAGAATTGCCAAGATAATCCGGAGCAAATGAAGCAAAATGAAGCATCATAATGAACCAGAAAACATTGACACAACCCCATGAAGCTTTAGTCATCTAATCTTTAACAAAAAGGACAAAACATGCCAAAATAAGATAGCTCTTTGGCAAATGCTACTGGGGAAGCTTGTTATCCACGTGCACAAGAAGGAAGCTAGATCTGCATCTTCCCTCCCTCAATAAAATCAAAGTAAAATGAATCAAGGACCTAGATACAACAGAAACACTTCAATTGCTGGATGATGATTTACTTAAAGCCATGGACATACGCAAGGGTTTCCTGAACAGAATCCCAATAGCACAACAAATAATACCAAAATTCAACAAATGAAGTTACATTAAATTAAAACTTTTACACATCAAAGAAAAAAATCAGCAGAGAGAGGATACAGCCTACAGAATGAGAGAGACTTTTGTCACTACACCTTAAGCAGAAAATGGATTTCAAGAATATAGAAACACTCAAAAATAATCAAAGCAAAAAATGGGCAAATGAAATCAATGGACACTTATGAAAAGAAGAAATACAAATGACAAATTAGTACACTAAAAATGTTTAGAATCATATATATGTATACACATGCACATACACACATATACGTATAAATGAATATATATTTATATATTTTTATATATTTATATATATTTTATATATTTTTATATATTTATATAATTTTATATATATATATAAATGAATCAAAACAACTCGGAGATTCTATCTTACTCAATTAGAATGATATTCATCAAGAACACAGAACAGGCCGGGGAGTTAGCTCAGTGGTTCCGGCGCCTGTCTCGCAAGCGCAAGGACCCGGGTTCGATTCCCCGGTAACCACATAACAATACTGGGCGTGGAGACCCACACCCAGCAGCAACCAGTACCACATACCACAGTGCCGGGCGTGGTGGCTCACGCCTGTAATCCCAGCACTCGGAAAGCAGAGGCAGGAGGATTGTGATGTGAGTTTGAGGCTGAGCTCAGGGCCAGCCTGAACCACAAAGTGAGACCCTGTCTCCAAAAACCTAAAACAAACAAACAAAAAAAGAACACAGAACAAATGTTGGTAGGGATTTGGGACAAAGGGAATTCTTTCACATGGTTGGTGGGAATGTAAACTAGTACAACCATTATGTAGATTCCTCAAAAAACTGAAAATACAAATTCCATTTGACAGTTTTACCTTTCCCAGTATATTCCTAAAAGAGTTAAAGTTATTGTGTTACAGTGATAAAAGCAAAACCACATTTGTAGCAGCACAACTCACGCAAACTAAACTGTGAAAGCAGCCTAGGTGCTCATTACAGGAGAATGGATAGTGAGAATGTGGCATACATAAATAAAGGAAATTTACTCAGCCATGAAGCATGAATTAGTATCATTTGTAGGAAAAAATATGTTGGATCCTGAAACCATAATGTTAAGGGAAAAAAATCAGATGCAGAAGGCTAAATATCACATGATTTGTCTTATATGAAAAACTCAAAATATAAATAAATTAAAGATTAAAAATAGATGTGCGATGGTTGAAACCAGGGAGGTAAGATGATTTTCTTGTGGGGAAGGAGGTTAAAGGGAGAGCAGGAGAAAAAGGGAGGAAGGATCCAAAATGGTGAAGATATGAAATATATATGTCCTAATCTTCCAAACTAAATATACTTATTATGAAATGCAAGCATAAACTGCTACAAGCAAATAAGAAAGAATTTTTTTTAAACATAAAGAAAGAGCTGAGGAATATAATTTAGTGAGAAAGCT
>PVIR01043398.1:0-11751 GCA_004026965.1 Petromus typicus
CCCTAAACACCGTCCAGTTTGAAGCTGAGGTGTTGCTCAGTAGTAGAGTGCATGCCTGGCATGCACAAAACCCTTCCCCAGCAATGTCAAAACAATAATAAAATAACCCACACCCTCAGTTTTATATAAGCGTGCTGACTTAGAAGCTGGCATTTTTATTTTTCAGGAATAAAATGCAATTTGCAATTTGCCTCTCTCAGCTTTCATTTGTCTTTATCTATCTGCAGAAAAAAAAATTCCCTACCTTCCTTTAAACATATTTAACTCCTCAGGATTAGTTAAAGATGCAGCACCATTATCCCTACTTAGTACCAACTCCCCCAAATAACTTTGTTTATTTGAGAGAAGGTATATCAAAGGTTTCAGCTCAATTCCTTTCTGCATCTTTACAATTAACTGTAGTGCTTGTAAACTTCATGGCTAACCTGCATCCTTATTTTACTTGTCAGCCTCTTGGCCATTAGCTTGCACACATCAAAGTCATGGTGGACTCTCCTGGTATTGGTGAAAGGAGAATTATCAGGGATTATTTTGAGGGACACCCATATAGCACATGAACCTTGGGTATTTCTGTGTTGGGGAAACTGATAACAGAATTTCTGGCCGACTCTTGGCTAATCCTGTGTTGACACTGGATATATTGTCGACTTGTGTTGTAAGGTTACATAAGACACACTCTTTACATACTGGATGCCAGGATATACCTCTTAAACTTGTCATAATTGGATTGCTCACAATTTTCCTTACTCTCTTTTAGGAAAAATATTACCCAAATATTGATTTTACTATTAAATTATCTCTATTCTGACTATAGTATTTCTTAACCATTTACCCACTTGGATGCCTGATCCCTGAACAGTTTCCAGGGATCCACATTTTACTGCTAATTTAAAATCCTGTGATCTAGACAAGATGTGGGTCGGTAAATCAGGAGCCAACGAGGCTGTCCCAGGAGCTTCCAAGATGACTTTTTGAGCCTGACCCAAAACTTTGACAGTTTAGAAAATTTTTGACTTATTTGTGTGAGAGGATGTCTTAGTTCCTTTTATTGTCACTAAGACAAAATATCCCACACCCAAAATTAAAGGAGGAAAGGTTTATTGTCATTCACATTTTGTAGAGTCTTTAGTCCATATTTGACCAACGCCAAGGCAGGGGAGAATGGCAGAGGGGCATTGCAGAGCAGGCAGGCAGAAGGACGGGGAGCAGCCAGCAACAAGCAGCAAGTACTGAGCCCCACAGCCCTCTTTCTGTCTTATATTTTATCCAGACTTCTCACTCAAAGAGCGGGTAGTCACACCCTTAATCCTAGCACTGCACCATGAATCAGTCCGAGCAGCACATCCTTGATCCCCGCTTCACACACACTCTAGATCCATCCACCTTCAAAAAGCCTACTTATGACCACATGAGATTTGGGGGGGGACACTTAGATACAAGCCATAACCGAGGACATACCTGCCCCATACACGGATATGATTACTGCAGTACCCTTCTGAGGGAAACAAATGCATCCCAATGGCTTTTGTCTCACACTGTAGTGTTCAACCGCTTCCCATCCCAGATTCCTGCTGGATCCTTGCCAGAGGGAGCAGCTAAAATGAGAGGTGTTACCAATGGAACCCTGTTGCCTATATAAAACCTCTCTAACCTGAGATCCTGTAAGTAGAAGTCTCCCACTTAGTATATAAGACAGTAGAACAGATTAAGGAAACTGAAATGAGAGAGAATCAGGTGAGTTTTATTCTCCCTCCCATGAAATTCAGTGGATCCCATTAAACTCACTCACGGTATTCTGTCATGCTGATTTAAGGCCAATGAAATCAATATTAGCCAGCAGTCCAGAGGATCTTGAGTATGAGCTTGCTATGCTCAGGGAAGATTTTCCAAGCCCACACTATGCTCAGGCCCCAGCCCTAGCCCAGTGCAGCCATCTCAGATGCAGCAGTAGGTTCAGATACGGTGAGCAGCCACCCCGGTGTGCCCAGGACTTCGGAGATGCTGGGAGGCAGGATTTTCAGTTCAAAACCGGAGAGAATATGAAGTCAAGATGAAAGAGTCACACTATGAGAGACCATAATTACACAAACAGTAAGCTTAGAGGCCTTCTATTTCCAGTGTTAGAACAGACAGAAGGGAATGCATTACTTGGTTATAGCTATGAAAATCCACAGACTCATGTACAAACTATATACACTCTAATGCTTATTTAAATAAAAAAATCAGGATATCTTCTGGAAATAGTGATATCCTAAAATTAGCTTCAAGTAATAAAATTTTATGTAATTATGACAACTATCTCTAAAATGAATAATCAAGTGTTTTAATACAAAAAAAGAAATGGTCTGAAAACAATCTCTGAGGAATTACAAATATTCTCTAAGATATTTGCCCAATTAAAAACTCTTTGAATCTTATTTTTACATTTTTTAACCAACAAAGGTTGCTTAGCAACCAGTAGCAGTCTCTTCTCTCTCATTAGTTTCCTCTCCCACCTTTGCTACTGTAGTCTAAAGAGAAGAACAGCTAATGCTCTGTGATGACCTCCTCTCTTCAGCTCCTTTCTTCATAAACAGAAAATAAATTCAACTGTAACAGCCTTTGATCCTTAGAGCCACATTTACACAATTTAAAGTATATGCCTGAAAGAGATGAATTTTGATGGTGTTTTCACTCATTAAACCCCATGTAAGAGTAAGAGAAATTAATGCACCCACCATTCTCAGAAGGTAACTGCTTAATTAGTCAGGTTTAGCTGTACCAGAGCCTTGAGCTAACTAGAAATTGGCGGAGGGCATTATATTGTTGAGGGCTAGCTTTGTACCATGCTTTGACCATGGTACTGACTTGAGGTTTTGGAACTGGTTTGGCTTGACTTAGTTGGGTGTATTGGTAGGAAGGAGAGGGTAGGCAAGAGGAAGAATTAGGATGTGTTATGGACATGTTCATGTGTTCTGTACATTTTTCACAAGGAATATAATCATTATGACAAACATGGACTAATGAAAAAATTAAAACTTAAAAAAGACTTTGGTAACTCTTGGAGACTGATTAAATGCATTTTGCAGGAGTCTTATGTACAGGGGTCATTCCTGTTAGACAGAAGCAACTCACTGGGAGTGAGACTTGGAAGGGTATAATGTGGCCTATGGTTTTTCTCTTTCCTCTCTGCTTCCTGGAACCATACAGGGAAGAGTTTTCTTCCACCATGCCAGTTTGCTAAACCACGTCTGCCTTGGAGCTGGTAACCATGAACTAAATCTATTGAAACAGTGAGACTTTAAGTTGTTGATTGTTGGGCATTTTCTCCCAGAAATGCCAAAGTAAACTGAGATACATATTCCTTTGTCTAAATATGTGCATGGGGTGTACATAGACTGTATATGACTTTGGGATGTCTTGAGTCTAAAGTCACTCCTTAAGCCTCATACAGTTATGGGAAGGGGCTTTTCAGAGGTGACTGGAGTGTGTGGTGCTGGGATCAAGGATGTGTGATGACTACATCATTCCACTGATTGGTTTGGCACAGTTCTGGCTAGGATTAAGAGTGTGAGTGCTACACTCACTCTAGGGTGAGTAGTCAGTGAAAACTAAAAGGTACACAAAGAGGGCTAATGTCCTCTTGCCTGATTGGCATGAACTATTTTTTCTCATGTCCCTCTGCCATGTCATCTGTTTTGTAGCCAGTAAGCTCTGCACTGAAACCTCTACACACTGTGAGTCAGATAAATCTTTCCTCCTTTAGCTTTGGATGTTATGTATTTTGTCTCAGCCATGAGGAAAGTCACTAAGACTGATTTGATAACAACGTTCATCTCTTTAATCCCTCCTAACCCAGAGTGGTTGAAACCTTTACCTAAGGTGCCAAAGGAAATGTCTTTCTTCATTTATCATGAATCTTTCTGAAGATAATAACACCTTCACCATCTGTGTTGGAAATGACTTCTTCATCACTGAGATTTTAAAACATTTTAGAGAATTCAAAAATCTCTTGATGGCGATGATTTTTTAAAGTTCATTCTTTAAATCTGCATCTCATGTTATAATTTGAGTTTTATTCTTTAATACATTCCACAAAATACAAGCTATTGTGGCCTATTACCTGGGACGCATCTTGCCTCTACTGGCACAACATCCCTTTGTTCCACCTCTTTTAGGTTTTTACTGTGAAATGTTCTGTGTTGTTACACATGGTTGTAGGGAGAGTCTTATAAAATTATGACCTTTGAGCTAAAACACAAATTCCAAGCTCATCTTTCCTTTTAAAATGTCTCTCCAGCATAATAATGCCTAGATCTTTCTGGTATTTCCTGATTCTCCTTATCAAATATGCATTTTGTGTGCAGAAATACAGTTTCTCAATTTATATAGCAGATATCCATTGTTATATAGACTCCATTAGGAGAAATATCTAAATAAAATTCTAAGAAATTCAAGATCCAACCTCAAATACAAAATGTTACTTCCTGCTCTTATTGTAGTCCTATTTTTGCTTTGTTGTTTTCTTTTTTTGATAGAAATTGTTAACCTGGTTTTCTTTTCTTTTTGTCTGCTTTTCAATGCTGGGCTATTTGGAGAATTTAAAAAATTGACCCAATTGGTCCATGAAGTGACATTTTTAGCTTTCATCTACTCAGAGTCCACACTTTGGAGGCCCCCTTATTTTAATAGAAGTGACCTGACAACTTCCATCTTCAAGGACCAGCCACACACTTGAAACATAGGTGCTAAGTGAAGAGAAATTAATCCAAATTCCAAAACAGTGACAAATACCACTGCATAAGCTATCAACTGAGAAATTCTAGTAACTTCAATTTCATGTAGTTTCCATCAGAAGAAAATATATGGGCATGAATTTATAATTATAGATCTTGAATTGCCAAATACATGTCTGGTAGAAGAGAAATTCCATTTGACAAAGAACTGGTGAGAATGGATCCTGTCATGAACAATTCTGTATATCTCATATTTAGAAAACTTTCCATAGTTGAGTGCTGGTTCTGTAGATTTCAAATTATGTTTTTCCTCCATTATCTAGCCCCAAGTCTTGAGACCCAATTGAGCACTTTAATTTACTTCTTTTTTCTAGGTGTTTCTATTTCATTAGTGTATGTTAATTATGCAGAGCAAGGTGTTTCCCTGTGGCATTCTCATACATGCATCTAACATGCCTTGATCATATATACCCCTTCATGCATTCACGCCCCACCCAATCTCCTTTGTCCTCTCTCATAGTCTTTCTTTTCCTTACATGTTATCTTTTTTCCCCTAGAGCTCAAAGATGACAGAAAACATGCAATCTTGTCTTTCTGAGCTTGGTTTACATTCCCTGAAATGATATTCTCCAGTTCCATCCGTTTTCCCACAAATAACATGATGTCATCCTGCTTTATGGCCAAATAATAGTCCATCATGAATGCATACCACATTTTCTTTATCCATTTGCCCACTACTGGGCACCTAGTCTGATTGCATGATGTGGCTGTTGTGAATCATGCCACAAGAAATATGGGTATTTAATCTTCTTTGCCAGCATGACTGATTTAGGAGATTTTTAGAGAGGTGATAGGATTGTGGGGACACTAACCTCCTACCATTGATGAGTTCATAGTTGAATGAGCTATTAGAGGGTATGGTCTGGTGGAGGAAGTTGGAAATTATGTCTGGTCCCTGACCTCTTACTCTCTAGAACTTCTCCCCAGCTCTTCGCTTCCTTAATGCCATGTGTTGAGCAGCTTTCCTCCATTTTTTCCTTCTATCATGATGTTTCTGTCTCGGAGCCAGTTGAGCATAGGCTGGAACCTCCACAACTATGATCCAAATTTAATTTGTCTTTATAAATTGCAGACATTATGTATTCTGCTTCAGCAATGGGAAAGCTAACCAGTATAACAGATATCTGTATGTATGCTAACTCTAATTCCTTCAGATGTATGCAAAGGTACAATACAGCTAGATCTATGATTCTTATAATTATTAGGGCTATCTGGATGGATTTTTCACTGAAGATCTGGAAGGTAAAGATTCTGAAAACTCTCCATACAGATTTCCATAATGGTTGCGTAGTACAATCTTGAATGTCATGATACTACCTAAGGCAAGTCAGACATCTATAGAAGTACCCCTGGACCCATTTCTACACAAAAGTGGCAACTGAAATCCTAATCCATGCATAGTGGTCACTGCAAGGAACATAAGCACGTTCCAAACGCATGCCAAACAAAATGAATGCTCAACCTAACTGTGCCCTAACAGGTTTCTATGGTCACTCAATATTCTTGAACACACAGAGGAGTATGATGGAGGACATGTCAGAGTAGAAGGAGATATAATTAAAATATTATATGTTGGCAAAGTTTATAGTTTAACCATTAACTTCATGATTAATATTTCTTTTTTTTCAGAGGTGAACATACCACTCACCATTGGTCTCTAGGTGGTATTGGAGGGGACGTCCAAGGGTTTCCTGAAAAGAGGTTATAGGAAGAAAGGAAGCAAGTTTTCTACTTAAGTTCCTCCTGCTGAGGTTGCTAAAACTGAATGATGTGATGAACCACCACGTGCAGACAAATAAGCCCACACAGAAGAGAGCAAGACAGAAAAAAATAATACTATGTAAGTCCCTGAATGGAGCCATACCTGAATCTGGCTGCATCTCTATAATATCCTGTTGTGTTAGTCAACGAGTTTACCTCTAGTTACAGTTTGTATCTAGATGTTCCCCCAAAGTCTCACGCACTCACAGGTAGTATGTTTCAGAAGTGGCTGGATTTAGGGCATTTGAATGTGGCTTAAGAGTGTGATACTTAAATCAATAATGTGGACAAAAGAAGCCAACTGTGGATTAAGGTAGCATCAATCAATAGGCTTGCACCCTTAACTGAATATAAAGAGACAGAGAGAAGGCAGGTGGCTGCTGCTGCTTGCTACTGCTGCCTTTTGCCTGCCATGCTATGAATGTTTTCTTCTCTATGATATTTCTGCTACGTCACCCTACCTCAGAACCAGAAAACTATAAATTGAAACCTCCTCAAACTGTGAGCCAAAATAAACTTTGCCACCTTTGACTTATGGAGCTCTGGTATTTTGTCCGAGCAATGAGAAAAATAACTAAGACACCTTTGAATTTAAGCCAGTTAAACTTAGATTTTTATCAGTTAATATCACAAGACCCAAATGATACGTAATATACTAATTGTCAGCGCTGTCTTACTGGTATGTTGAGATCTTCATATTGCTGAGAAGAAATAAATTAGGACTATCTGGATAGCTTTTCCATTGGAGATTTGGAATTTAAAGATCTATATTTTTTTTCTCTTCCATTTGTTTATTTTACTCAGAAGGCAGAAATTCCCTCAAGTAATAGTGGTAGTAATACCTTACCTGTACACAGCACATTGACCTTTCAAGATGATTTTAATACATATTATCTTATTTCATCCTCAGAGAAAATAAGCATTTTTATCAAAGTATTTCATATGAAGAAACTAAGGCTCAGCAAGATGAACTGACTTGTGTGAGGTATTATCTGGGGTAGGATGAAGTCAAGACTAAAGCTTGTATCCTATGTTTTCCCATCCTATATACTTTCTGTACTATCCCATACTTAACTGAATGCACCTACAGATGTGAGATTTCCTTTGCCAGTAGAAAGGATAACTCAGTGCAGAAGGCTAAATACACCTCTATCCAAGAACCACCATTTGTCTTTCTGGATTGTTGATCTTACAATGTTAACTTTTAACCACAGTATTTCTTCTCACCTCTTTGCCTAGATCCCAAACTTCCAAAACCTTGTATCATAACTTCTGAAGACCTCATATTCAACAGCCAGACATCACACCCCTGTGAAACTTTTAACCACCAGTATTTTAAAACATGATTTCTATCCAGTTATCACTGTAACACTTCCCTGTCTACCATACAACATGAGTTCTTGAATTTTTGACTTACCTGATTCTCATTTTGATCACTATTACCCTCACCCTCTACTTCTGTAATTTTCTGACCCATTCTGTCCTGTTTATTTATTCCTAGCATAGACAGAAACAACCATTGAAGTACCATTGTGTTTGCTCACATTATCTTAAGCTTCTTCCCATCTTTGTGTGGAAAGTAAAACTTAGAGAATCTGTCGTAAGGACCAGGAGATTTTCTTAGGAATGAAGTTTTAAAAAATGACACAAAATTTCAGAGAGGTTGTTTTATTGACAAAGAAAGGCAGTTTTAACTAGAGAACATTTCATCACTAGTCATTTTAGCCATAAATTCCTAATTGCTAGTTGGAATCAAGAGAAGGTTTATCATAAAGGCAACATCCACTTGAGAAACCATTGTAAGAATTGGGCTAGAAATGTCTTCATGAATAAAATGTTCAGGATTATTCTGCATCCAAAAGAAAGGCACTGTGGACTCATCCAAGGACATCTTTGAGACTGAATGGAAAGCTGAAAACAGTTAATAGCATTTATCCATCTCAGAAGAATAAACCCTGAAATTGTGGTTCAGAGATTGTGAAAGTAAACATTGGAAAGGTTTTTCAAAGCCTTATAACTTCTCCATAGACATTTTAAACCCACATTGCTTCCTACAATCTTCTATATGAACCTAGGAACCATAAAATTTGCAGGAAGATGAAAAGCCAAATATTCCAAAAGACTTTTGAGGAACACAGTGCTAAGAACAACAAGGAATAGAGTGTGGGTAGCAAAGCCCCTGAAGGGAAGAGCATGTAGACTTTATTTCCTTAAAATGGCTGTAGGGCTTGAAATATCTGAGGGGGAAAATATGAAAACACACACACACACACACACACACACACACACACACACACACACACACACCCCTATGCATATGAGGGGTTCTTCTATGCAATACTTGTTGTCTGTCTTCCACTCTCACTCATACTCAATATCCCTCTTCAGCACTGGAAATCAATATTATTAAACTGAGGCAATTAGGGTGGGCCTATTTTCCTTGTTACCAATTAGCATACTGAAAATGCTTGTCTTGAAAAATGACATGAATGTAGATACTGGAGAATATCAAGGAATATTTTTTCTACATGTCTTTTTAAGAGCTTTGAAGTAGAAATAAGACAAAGTATCTCTTCATGTTACTTCTATTCCACACTGTTTTGGTAATCCTGAGCAACAAAATAAGAAGCAATAAACATAAAACAAAATAAAACATCACTAAAGGCTTAGAAATCAGAGTGAAATGCACAGTTATTTTTCTGCACATACAATAATATGATTGCTTATGCAAAAAAATTTTAAAGACTTATAAGACCTCTAATAGACTTCATTAGTTAATCAGCCATATCACAAAATACAAAACCAGTATACAAAAATAAATTTAATTTCAATAAAATATCAGCAAAGAATTTGAAAATAAAATTTAAAAAATAAAGCCACACATGAAATATTTGAGAATAAGTAACAAATTGTAAGACATAAACTCTATACTAAAAATTCAAAATAACAACATGAGAAATTAAAGATTCAAATAAATAGAGAAAAGTAATGTCCACAGACTGTAAGACTGGGCATTATAAAAATGTTAGTCATTTCTAAATTTGTTCACAGATTAATGCATCTTGAATTGTAATGTCACCACAGTTTTTAGAAGAAATGTGTAAGGTTATTCTTAAATGTATGAGGAAATTCAAAGAAGATCCAAAATGAAACAAGAAGAATAAACCTGAAAAGCTCTACAAGACTTATTAGACAGCCACAATCATCAAAACAGTTTGCTACTTTATAAAGAAAGAAAAATAAATCAACAGAAGAAAGTTAAGAATCCAAAGAATAAATCTTCACTTCCACAGTCACTGGATTTTCAACAAAGTATCAAATCAATCCAATGGAGGAAAATCCTTTCAGCAAATGTTACTGAACTACCATGTGTACATATATGTGTCATTATCAAAGAGATAATGTGGAAAGATATAGGGATGTGGAGAAACACCATCAGTGGCAGGGACACAGACCACAGTGCTTCACCTGTGAACGAAGTGTTCACAGGATTGCTGGATCTCCAAAGGCAGGAGGGAGGCTCTGCCTCTGCGCCTCTGGGGGAACCAACCTAACCAACACTTGGATTTCAGGCTCTGCCACGAGAGCTATGAGAGAATAAATGTCTGTTGTTTTAAGCCACCCAATTTGTGATAATTAGTGTATTAGTCCCCTAAGAAATCAATACATACTGAAATGAATACGTTTTATTATGTTAGTTTCTTTTCTTTCTTTCTTTCTTTTTTTAACAGGCTCTTGATTTTTTAGTTCAGGCTGGCCCTGAGCTCACTATGTAGCCCAGGTAAGCCTCAAACTCATAGCAATCCTTCTGCCTCTGCCTCCCGAATGCTGGGATTCCAGGAGTGAACCACCAAGCCCTACAGTGTGGTATGTGGTGCTGATTGCTGGTGGGCATGGATCACCACACCCAGCATTATTGTTTATGTAATTACCAGGGATCAAACTCTGGACCTTGTGCTTGTAAGGCAAGCACTGGAACCACCAAAGTAAATCCCCAGCCCTTATACGTTAGTTTCACCTTTAAAAGAGAATCATAAAATATTGAATTCTAGTTTTTAATGTGTATTTGAAAACGTCAGCAGTTAAGTACTGAAACTTTTAGAACTGTTGAAACTAAATAATGGATATATGAGTATCCCATGAATAATAAATTTTTTACACGTTCTGGAATTAGAAAATCTTCATGACCATATATGGGGAAGTAATTGTCAACCTTATGGGTTAAACAAATATTTTTAAATAAAATGAAATAAAATGGAATAGAACAGAAACATAAAGACAAATATTGTTTAATTTCAATTACACAGTATATTTGCAAATTTGCATATATGCACATGTAAATTATAACATAAAATTACCTTCTTACTGGAGGTCAAGTGAGAAGTATTAGAGGTTACTTCTTAACCTTATATATTTCCTCAAATTTCATCTTTCCCCCTCATATACTGCACCAGTGTTTTTATACTCACACCCATCTAGTCCACACATCATTTACTCAAGTTCAGAGCTCTTGCTATGAAAATGTTTATATATCCATCTCTCTTTGATCCAGATTCACAGTTAATGAGCCATATTCTCCTTACATAAAATTTATTTGGAGTGAATTCACAGTATTCTTTGTGGGCTGTATTTATATTTTGAAAATCCCAGATTAGCTTTCAGCAGTTTTCTTCATTAGGACAATAAAGGAAAGCTTAAAAAATCAGTTAAACTTTTTATCAGATGTTCTCCCTTTGTCATTTTTTGGAAAGCATAGGCAAAGTAAGCTACCATTGCAACAAAAAACAAAGTTTAGTCATAAACCCTTCAGCTAGAGATTAATTCTGTCTAGAAAGGATATGAATTCATAAAGATACTGTTATCATTTATGTTTAAAGATAACGAGCCTTGCTAGTTAGGATATTGAAAAATATGTTGATTAAGTTAGAATGATTGAATCAACTCTAATATTATGTTTAAAATTTCAGTAATATAATAGGTTGTTCAATTCATTTTAGCTCAATCAACATTTAGCTGGAGAAGTAGTATATTACTACTATATTATACTATATTATATACTATACTATATACTATATTATACTATGTACTATATTATATTTCTTGTGTGTATTAGTGCAGTGGTAATTTAGACAGTGTCATCTCTTGAGGAGTTCACAGTGTAGAAGAGAAGCCACACAAATGGTTCATTTCAAGAGTCAAGTGAGTACTATCCACA
>PVIR01043399.1:0-11730 GCA_004026965.1 Petromus typicus
GTCAGTTAAACAAAACCCAGCCTTCCTGCTTTGTCAGGCTCTTTATTCACTTCTGTTATTAATTAGAAGATTAATTGTAGAATGACTACAATTCACCAGAAACTTTTGTAGGTGCCAGAAAATCCAAGCGTGCACCGAGCAGCACGGCCGCCCTCGGGAGCCCCTTCTCCCCGACAGCGAGGGCTGAGCGGAGCGCGAGGCTGAGCGCAAGCGATGCGCATGCGTAGAACCTGAGATCGCCGCGGTCTGAGGCCGCGTTTGTGCTTTAATCGGAGCAGTGCACCGCTCGCAGGGGAGTCAGGAGTTTGGAAGTGGACTCTCTGCTAGCTTTGTCTCACTTTCTTCCATTCTTACCTAGTACTGTGGTTAGTTTCCCTTTCTGCTATTTATGCTACAATTTCCTGATAAAGATGTTCTTTTTCTATTTTTTAATTTTTAAATGATTGTATTGATTCATTCTATATACACCTCATAATCCACTCAACATTGAGAATTTGTCCAGGATGTACCATGAGTTAATTCTCATTTTTCCCATTCTCCAGCCTACCCTACAATCCCCCTGTCCCATATATATATATATTTTCATGTAATTTTCAGCTTTATAGTTTGAACTATAAAATTCAGTGTATGTTTTTACTGATTGGATTGGAGATTTGACTATTTGCAAAAAGTTGGCAGGAAACCCGCCCTCAGCTAATCTGACCTCAGTGTGCTTCGGTCGCATCGGCAGAGGTTCTGTTTCCAAACACAGTCGTGTTCATCGCTCCTGATGACTGAGACATAATGGAACTCACAACACACAGACATGTATCGTATATTTATTTATATAGATACATCAAAACCATCACAGTGTTTCAGCCTGCGTTGTTTTTAAACAGAAAATATTCATTTTAGTGTCACCCAACAGCCATTTAAACTCATTAAAAAGAAAGCTCTTATTTAGAATGCTTTGAAGCTATTCAGACCAACATTCTGTTCTGTGAAATTTGCAATGGACTCGGAGGGAGAAAAATTGAGATTTTCATCCCAACTTCCTACTTACCATTCTAGGAACCATAAAACACAAACCATATGTCAGATGAGTACAATTTGGCCTGAACCCTAATCCCAACTTCTTGCCAAAGCTGAGAGCCCTCGAGGACTCACACTGATCCCAGCTGCTCAGTTCGCTGGTTTCTCTCTGACTCAGCAGTGCGCCTCAAGTCGTCGGTGAATGCGTTTTGCACCCACGTAAATCTGGCAGGAAAATCGTGCAGCGCTTGGAAACGGGCCAGGTGGTCGCGCGGCCTCCAGTGCACCCTCTGCGCTCTCTGTAACCTTCTCATTGTTGACATATTTTTTAACTGTCAGTTATATAAATCTGACAGCAATCCCAACAGCTATTATTGAAGTGTAAGAGTATTTTGTTGAGATTGTAACAAAAAAGTAAGGAAACAAATTTTATGTATATGGGGGGGGGTGGTAGGGTGGGTAGGGCTATGGGAAAAAATGAGAATTAGGTTGTGTCTTATACTGGTACAAATCCCCATTATGGAGTGCAGTCATGACGTGTATATTTAATGTACCAATAAAGATTAAAAAAAAAAAAAGAGTATTTTGGCCAATGGGGAATTTCTTATTCCTCCTTCCCATTGGAAGTAGACAGTTTGGCATATATAGTACTCCTAAAATAATTTCAGCATCCCTGGCTGTTTTTATAATTTGCGTATATGCTCTCTGAATTTCTTTTGAACAGTTTGTGTCTTATTTTCTCCCTCATTAACCAGTGGCTTGCAAAATGTTTGTTACAAGTTTATTTCTTATGTCATAACAAACATTTTAAACTAAATAACTATTAAGGCAAAACCCCATACCTTCAACCTAAAGTAAATGTGTTCAATAACAGCATTTCAAAGGGGTTAGAAAGTTTTCTGAAACATGGATGAAGTAATACGTAGAGAACAACCTGAAACGGAGCCTCTTTTGGTGTCCCCCAACCTCTCAGAAACTCCCTCCAGCACTCTTAATTTGAAAATATCCATGCACAGTCTGTGCAGGATTCCCCCCATTTTCACAATCTGGACACTGAGTAACTACTCCAAAGAAACTTGTGCAATTATATCCTCAACTAAGAGTAATTTTTCCCTGAAATAACTTGACCCAACTGAAAAAAATAAACTTTCTCTTTTCCATTATAGAAAGCCATATGAATTTGCTAGGAATTGGTGTCAAAAAAGACTTATATGTGCAAAAAAAGGACTTAAAGTAACTATCTCTTAAAATGCATAATCAATATTTCATGTACTTCATAATTTCAAAATGTTGGTGTATAGAAATGCACTTGGAAACAGAAATGCATTGCAAGATAATTAGTTACAAAAGTATTAAATTAGTTGCAATAGGGACTATCGCAGAGAGGCCTTGCTCGACAGCCCTCTATTGGGTCATCACTATGAAAGATAAAAATCTTTTTCCATGAATCTATCTGAACTCAAGGCTTGATGTTTTTCTACTAATAAAATAAATTTCCAATTAAATACAGAAAAGCTATAAGAAACGTTTGGGAGTCAGCACAGAAAGAAGTACCAGGGGTATCATAAGTGAGTGTCTTTAAGTTCAGTTTCTATTCTGTCTAACTCTAATCCATTGCCTGGATAAGCTTACAGCTCCCAGTTCAGCCCTTCACTAGCTCTTCATTCTGGGCCATGTTTTTTAATCTCAACTTTTCGATCCATAAAAGTCATACCACTGTTTTTATCTTACCTAAATATTTCATAATCCAAGCAGGACACAGATCTGGAGGTCAATTGAGAGAGCAAGAGAAGTAATTGTGGTGTTGGAGCTGCAGAGAAAGAAGAGAAGGTCCTGAATCCAAACAACCAAATAGAAACTTGTCATTAATTTATGACTTGCAATATTTAATACAACTCAAGAGTTGTTATGTATAGGGCAACTTTCTTCCTGAGATCCATTTTATGGTGATTTTTTAATAGATAAGCCCCTAGCAAAGACTACTATTTGGAAAACCTGACCACTTGCCATTAGATTATATCTATCTCATTATGAGAATTAGCCTTTACTGTCACAAGGAATTTTTCTGATATAGTAATACTAAGCCTCTATTTAGCTTGAAGTTTGGAACTTTGCATTTTGAGTTGAGCTATGACCTTAACTAAATTCATATGTTGAAGTCTTAATTTCTAATACTGTAGAAAATGGTGTTATTTGGATATAGCCTCATTGCATATTTAATTAGTTAAGATGAGACTATTATCTTGGGCCATAATCCAATATTACTTGAGTCATCATTACAATGAAATTTGGATAAAAAGAGAAAAATGCAAAAACAAAACCTTGTAAGGTTGCTTCTAAAATCAAGGAGCACCAATGACTGTCAGAAAATCACTAGAAACCAGGGTAATAACAGGGAGAAGATTCATCCTCTCAGCTCTCAGGAGAAAATGAACAAAACTTATACCTTAATCTCATTCTTTAGCCTTCAGAACTATTTAAAAATAATTTCTGCCATTAAGATCCTTCCATTTGTAGTATTTTGTTGCAGCAGTCTTTGCAACCCAAGGCAATGTGTTATAAAAGTATACAAGAAAATATAATATACATCAATCAAGTCCACTGAGGCCATTGAACATGCTGATTACAACTGTATCTTGAGAACAGTAATTTTATGTGAGACTATAATTTGGTAATGATATGAGGTCACTGAATGTTCAACAGTTTCTAAGATATATTAAAAAGAAAAAGGCAACTAAGAAAACATCAACATTGTAATTTCATTCTTAGGTTTGTCTGCCTTCCACTTTAAGTAACAATTCTGAGTAAACATCCTTGATGACAATATTCAGTCAGCCTTCACAGAGCAGTGTCTGCCAAATGAGTAAAATTAAGATTATTCACATTTTCTCATCTAATACATATTTGCAATAATGTGGCTCAATCTCTATATTTATACTGACAACTTACAACAGTGTATTCTGTTTAAATGACCAGGATAACAAAAAAATCTATAAGCCGCACTGTGTGCATTACATAAAAAACTATGAATGCCCTGTGGTAAATTGACTGGATTGGGATTGTCCATTAATGTCCACTTCATGTTCACAGCCTTTACCTGTCATTTCCATCCTCCCTACCCTGACAGCAGCCTGGCCATAGCGTTTACCCTGGACCATGGGTTAAAACAAACACTAAGGGTCTCACAAGCACACACACACATCCACTTTCTTACATCTTTACACAGCCCTTCCGATGTCCGTGGAAATATAGAAATATACCTGAGCTGGCTTTAAGATAGGACGTGGCATTGTTAAAAGGATCAAGTCTACACAGAGCCCAAGAAGAAAATAGCCAGTGTTTAACTTGCTAAATTCCCACGTGATTTTAAAAATAGCATTATCATAACAACGCAGAGCTGATACACTTTGCCGCTAGACAGCGTCATGTTATGAGGCTAAAGGCCAGGCCTCTTTGGTCCACCAGGGCATACCCAATGCCTAGAAAGCAAGAAACATCAATTTTGAGTGGGCTGGAGGAGCTAATGTTATTAACCCTTTCCAAATATTTGAAGTTAAACATGCAACTGACTTTTTTAGGGGGTATGCAATAAAAGATAAGTAGCTTAGTTCAGGAAAGTGTACATAAGTATATTGTAAGGAAAAAATGTAGTACAAACAGATAAACTTAAAGGCATATGTACTTAACCTTGGAGCTATCACTTGATAAAGTAGACCATGGCAATTTATATGACTCTCTTTATCTGACTTCAACTATTCACTTGTAAAATGGTACCATTAATTTTCCCCATGTTTATTTGCATGTTTTTGGTTGATTTGGTTCAGCGTAGTTTTTGTGGTGTAGATGACACAACTCAGGGCCTCACATACGCCAAGCAGAGGCTGTACCTGTGAGCTACAGCCCCAACTTATCATAAGACTTTGAATAAAGCAAATACTATTTAAATGCCTTCTTCATAGAAATGTCAAGAGAGTGCCTTGTTACCCTTCACTTACATGTGTACATAACACAGCTAGCTCCTGGCTGATAAGGGAGGAACACTCCAAAGCACTGGGCAAAGCACATCCCTACATAGCCAGGAACAAAGTACTGTGAGTGTTTAAAGATGGAAGTGAGGCCAGTGCGGCTTGAAATCCCAGACAAAGGTCTCCAAGCTTATGGATACTCAAAGACACTTGAGCAACACACAAATTCTCTGGCAGCACAAGTTCTACGCTCTGGACATGTAGTCACTCTAGTGACATCAACAACCCATTTCAGTCGATGAATAAATGGTGTTAAAACAACTTGATCCCACAGTAGATGTACCCGCTAGGCAGAAAACCCTAAGTTGCCGCATGTTTTCTGCTTGAGGTGCTTGTCTAAGGCTATGTCACTATGAGCGCCCACCTGACAGGACTCCTGGATCCGATCCTGCTCATACTCACCGGGCCTCTGAAGGCTCTGTATGGCCTTGTCAGATGACCTGGCCTGCAGCTGCCTTGACTGAAGAGAGATTTCCCCATCAGCATGAGCACACTTCCCTTGAAATCAGAAGACAGTGAGTAACTGATGAGCTCCTGGGAAGAGTTTTCACTCACAGCTCCTGAACACCATCTGTGCTGAATGTGCTCACAGCTCAGAGTAAAGTGAATGCTGATGTGTTTGCTAGTACTTGCTAGTTTTTATAAAGAAATACTGAGCTTCAAGGATGCATGGCTGGAGCAACTGCCCAGTAGATGGAGTGGGAGTGGTGATCAAATCTGGGAAAAACTGAAAATGTCTCAAGATTCTGTTCCCCATTATAACAGGAGTGTAGAGAGGAGTAATGGATCACAACCTGAAAATACACGTGCAGTTGAGAAGAAAAATCAATGTCAGGTTACAAGAAAAAAAGAATGAAAGCAGAAAGGCACAAAAATGAACAATTTTAGCTTATCTCTGGATGTACTAAGGAAAAGTACAACCAAACATTGGTTGAAGCTCCAAGGCAGGCTCCTCATGGTAGAAAGGCACAAGATAGCAAATGTACTCGGTTGCCAGAGCAAGGGAGCAGAGCAGGAAAACAGCGTTAGGAAGAGTGTGAGGCGCCATTTCTGTGCCCAGGCTAACCCCTCCATGATTGATCCATACATACCCAAGGACCGGCTTTGTAATCTGCTAGGCAGTTGCTGATCCAGTCAAGCTGACAAATCCTGGCAAGTGTTACAATCCATGCTTCACTGGATGTTCTCTCAAGCACATCTCCTCAAATCGTACTTACTCTCCAAATAAAAACAATACTGATTTTCTAATTCCACCTCACATAATACATCTAATCCATATATAATTGGAAATGCAATAATCTGTCCCTCAAAGTCTTGACAGTTAAAGGACTTTTCAAAAGCACAATTCCAAGACTCTTCTGAAGATAGAGGTAAAATCTTAGCTGTGAACCACTAAAAGATAAAAATTAAATGACATAATCACAGAGAACAGGTAAACATTGCATTTGAAAAGGGAGGAATAAAGAGCAAGAAAATAAGTGGACCAAAGCAAAACCGTATGCCACGGTCTCGCCAGTTGTAGCCCAGGCCTCTTACTGACCTGGCTCCTTCCACCTCTACAACACACTGTGGTAGACTTCCCACCCTCCTGGCGTCTCCCTCCTCCTGCACTCTGCAGGGCACCAAAGGCTTTATTTCCATGGCTTCACGTGTGCACTACCTTTTCATGGGCTTCTTGCCTGGCCTTCTAAGCCCATCTTTGAAGTCAGAATGAAAGCCTAGCTGACCTCACCACTGTTTCACTCTGCACACCAGTAGAGCCAGCATCACATGAATAAACCCAAGGTCTGTCACCAGCTTAGAAGTGGTCAGGCCCCTAGGACCATGGCCACAGAAGCCTCTGAGTGTCTCGGGGGCTGAACACAGTGAAATGAATCCTAGGAACCAATTCCCCAGAAGGCTTTCCTCAAGTGTGCATCCAAGCAGCATCCCTCTCAAATGAAATACTGGCAATTTTGTCCCCTTAAATCTGCGATAGGTAGGACGTCGTTGACTTCTCAGATACCCTAAAAGTACCTTTCTCCTTTTTTAATTTGTTACCAGTACATGTTTACTAGTATCTAATGATTACATTTATCATAGGCAGTAGGTACATCTTCACTTCTTTTTCTTTCTTCTTTCTTTCTTTCTCTTTCTCAGTGTCCTTCTTTTTGCCCCTGTCCCCCTTCTCTCCCTTCTCCTTCCAACTCTTGGTTCCCTTCCCATTTGTAAAAATTCCAGTTTCAATTTTTGTCAGTTCTTCTTTTCCATCCTCTCTCCATTCCCTCTTGCTCTGTGTCCCACGGGCACTAGCCAGTTTCTTTTTAATGGTATTAATGCCTCAGCATTCCACATGTTTCCTTCTAGGCCACAACTGTTTTCAGTTTTTTTTCTGCTCTACTTTTGCCTCCAATTCTCATTATAAATCTGGCCAAAAGCAACCAGAAGGATCCATGCCACAGCCTGAATGTTGGCTGCCTGAATATTTCTTCTACCACATTAATTACTCTACAGTCTTTAATCTCAGTCTCTTACAGTCTCAGGAGATGGTCAAAATGTAGACAAATTTTCTACCAGAGTTTAACAAACACGGCCTCTAGTCCAAATGCTAATGGAGTCCTTTCTAATCAAAACCTCCTGACACCAGCCTTTGCTGTCAGCATCTGGGCTTCAGGGCTCTGCCCTGGTCACTAATCAAGCCCCACTTACTGCATTCTAAGTCTTCTCTAGCCCACAGCCCAAAACCTTTCAAAATTCCTCCAGCAAAACAATTTCAAAATATCCTAAACCACAGAGCCATGCATGGTGACAGCAGTGACTCCCTTTGTCCACACCTGTGTTATCTATTGGCCTGCTTTCTGGCACTTGAAACACAGCACATGTCGAGGTTTATAAATAAGGAAATCTTAAGTAATAGAAAAGCTTTTGTTTCATCCTAGAAGCGCTTGAGCCTAGAAGAGCAGTGGTGTAGATCTTGGAAAGGACCTTTTGTTCATGAAAGTGAAACAGTAGTATCCAAAAGTGACAAAAATTATCTGATTCAATAGCCTGTTCAGTATTCATACTTTATCATTCCAGTAAAGTTTCTCATGGGTTGATGACTGATAATTCATGTCTCTCCAGAAACTCTTACATTTTTACTTGTATTAGTACATTCTTGTAGTACCTGATGATTATATTCATTATGGGGAGTTGATACATGCACATTACATATCTTAATTCTTTTTGTCTCCTTGAAATACTTTTTTAAAAGAGCCAGATCATTTTAAAACCAACAATAAGTAAATGAAGCTAGGAAGCACATTTTTTTCTTTTTTCTTTTTTAAATTCAAATTTTATCGGTATATTATATATACAAATCATCACTGTATTCAACATTGAGGATTTGTACCAGTGTATAATTTTCCCATTTCCCCACCCACCCTACAACCCCTACCCACTATATACATAAGCTTTCCTTTTTTTACTGTCACATTCCTTTTCCCCTCAATACCCCTAAAACTTATTTCCTTTGAAATATTTTTCAATTTTACAATATTAACTATATATACTAGAACTCATTTACATCTTCATTTTCTCATATCAGAGAAAAGATATTGTATTTACACATCTGTGACCTATTTATTTCACTCATGAAGACCTGAAGGTACATCCATTTGAGTGTGAATGACTCAATCTCATCATTTCCCTAAACCATTTCCCGAATATGGTTCGGTGGCAATTGTTTAGCTATTTCTTGTCAACTCTAGAGGGTAGTTGACCAGAGCAGACAGTAAATAAGTAACAAACTAGGATCATGGCTCATCTCCTGAGCTGATGTCTGAGCAGAACCTCACCAACAGTAAGTGAATGAGCTGCTGGACTCTTTCTCCTAGCAACTGGAACTTGCTCATCCTTAGGTGCCACACCAGCCACGAGGCTGCCTCCTTGTCCTTTCTGTGTATTTCCTAAACCTACCTGCTTGCCTTGCACAGTTTCACCCTGTTCCTCAGACAACTGTTGCCCATCCAGGCACTCCTGTAACTTCCCACCTCAAGTTTCCTTACTCCTTATCTGTCCACCATCTGACTACAAAATTGTACATCTATACCAAATGGACTACTACTCTGTTATAAAGAAAGATTAATGTAAGGAATTTATATGTAAATGGGTGCAACTTGAAAACATCATGTTAAGTGAAATAAGTCCAACACATAACCTCAAATATTGCATATTTTTCTTCTATGAGAAACTCAAAACCTATGTATACAAATGAGGAGAAAAACGGAAGACAGATAAATGGGAAAATGTTCAGATGACTTCTCAAATTAACTATACTGTTATTTCAAACACATTTCAATATGTATGCTAATTCATTTTATTTGTATCACCAGTTTCTTAATTTATTTAAAGTTTTATGCTAACACTGTTTCTTCTTTGTAAGAGAGAAACTATTTTGTCAATGTCTTATACTTTGAATAACTACTTTGGGCATAACAATACAGTGTATTAACTATGGTTCCTCCCTTTTTATTTTGTTTTGAATTTCAAAATGGATATGGGCATCAAAGGAACAGAATAAAGGGTACAGAAACCTCACCAGACATATTCAACTATTTGATCTTTGACAATGGGTCCAAAAGTGTATATTCAAGGATATACACTGTTCGGAAAGTTATGCTGAGAAAACTGGCCATTCATAGAAGCATAAAACTAGATCCTTATCTCTCACCATGTGCCAAATTAAAGTAAAAATGGATCTAAGATCTAAACATTAAACTTTCTGTAAGATAAAACACTTGAAGACATGGGTGTAGGAAAGGATTTTCTACACAGAAACTGAATTGCATAAGAGAAAACAGCAAGACTCAACACATGGGATTATATCAGACCCAAAAGCTCCTGTACAGTGCAAGAATCAATCAGTAAGGTGAAAAACAATGTATAGATTGGGGGAAAATTTTGTCAGTTACTCCTCAGGCAGAGGACTTTTATCTAGAATACACAAAGAACTCAAACACACACACACACTCATACACACTCACAACTAAAATTAAAGGCCTAGTCAAAAAGAAAGAGCTAAAGAAATGAACAGACACTTCACAGAGAAAGAAGTACAAATGGTTAACAAGCATAAGAAAAAATATTTAACATCTCTGCCCATTAGAGAAATGCAAACTAAATAACCCTGATATCGCTCCTTATTCTGGAAAGATAGGCAATCATTAGAAAACCAGTCACATTGCTGGAAAGGCTGTAGTGAGAAAGCAATCCCCCTGCATTTTGGGTGAGAATGCAAAGTAGTATAAGCAATATGGAATTCAACTCAAGGAACTGAAATTAGAAATTCCCTGTTACCCAGCTGATTCCTCTGCTATGTATCTTCCCCAAAGAATATGAAGAAATGCTTAACATCACTGGTCATTTGAGAGATGCAGATGAAAACAACACTAAGATTTCATCTCATTCTACAGAGAATGGCCACTGTCTCAGAATTAGCCATCAACAAATGTTGGCGAGGCTGTAGAGGAAAAGGAACCCTTCTCCACTTCTGGTGGGAATGTAGACTCATACAACCCCTATGGAAATTAGTGTGGCTATTCCTCAAAAAACTAGGACTAGAGGTCCCATTTGACCTGGCCATTCCTCTGCTAGGTATATACACAAAAGAATTAAAAGATTCATAACACAGCAACATATGTGCACCCATGTGCATAGCACCTCAGTTTGTGATTGCTAAATCTTGGAAACAACCCAAAAGTCCACCAACTGGAGCCTGATAAAGAAGATGCGGCTCTTTTATAGAATGGAGTGTTACTCTGACATTAAAAAAATGATATGATTGTGTCATTCATACTCAAATGGATGTACCTTCAGGACATCCTCATAAGTGAAATAAATAGGTCACAGGTGTATAAATACTATATCTTTCCTCTGGTATGAGAAAATGAAGATGTAAATGAGTTCTAGTATATATAGTAGATAGTGTTAAATAGAAAATATTTAAAAGGAAAGAAGGTGTAGGGGTAAATAATGAAAGGAAAAGAATGTGATAATAATAAAAAAAGGAAACAAAGCTTATCTATATAGGGGGTACAGGGTTGTACGGTGGGTGGGAGAATGGGTAAAAATGAGAATCAAGTCATGTTATATACTGGTACAAACTCTCAACGTTGAATGTGATGATGATGTGTACATATAATGTACCAATAAAAAACTGAATAAAAAAACTAAATTAAAATCATGCTGCTACAGTGATATACACCTACCAATACTTACAGCAACACAATACATAATAGTTAAATCCTAGAAGCAGGATTTAGAATCAATAGATGAGTAGATAAATACCCATCAATAGATGATTAGATAAACAAAATGTGTTATCTATATATAATTATATACAGCTCTGCTATAAAAATGACAGATTTGAGGCATTTTTAGGAAGATGGATGCACCTAGAAAATATAACACTGAATAAAATAAACCGCACACACAAGCTTACATACCATATGAGATCCCTCATGTAAATGGGGCACAGTGCAAATCAAGAACATGATAAAGGAAGGGTAGAAAGGGCCAAGGGGAATGATCTTGTCCAACAGGGAGGTGTCCAACAGAATAAGGATAGGGGCTAAGGAGAAATGAGCAGAAACAGGTGTGCCATGTACATGGTCCTAATAACTCCAGTCAGGATGTCATTATATACCATAGCGTGAGCTAAGACGAATCATATCAG
>PVIR01043400.1:0-11744 GCA_004026965.1 Petromus typicus
TGCGCAGGCAATGAAAAACCAATGACAGGTTAGCTTAAACAACAGAAATTTATCTTCTCACAGTTGTGAAGGCCAGATGATCTGAGATCATGTTCCCACAGGGGCTTTCTAGTTAGGGCTGTCTTACTGCCTTGCAGATGGCCACCTTCTCACCAGGTTTTCTCATGACAGAGAAAAGTCTCTGCAGTCTCTTATTTTTTATAAGAACATCAATTCTATGGACCTTGAATCCATCTTTATGAACTCACTTAACTTTCATCAGCTCCTTGAAATCCTGTCTCCGGTACAGTCATGTAGCAGGGTACAGGGGTAGTGGTCAGGCTTCAATATAGGGATTTGGAGTTTACAGGGATATAATTTAGTGGACAACTGCTGTAATTACAAGCTATTGTCAGGCATGTGTTTTCCACAATATAATAAAATTACATCATTTTGGTCTTTTTGCTCTTTTTATTGTGTTAAAGCAAAACTTACCATTTTAAACTTTTTAAAGTGTACAGTGCAGTAGCTTTACATTCACATTATTGTGCAACTACTACCAGAGTCCATTTCTAGACTTTTTCTTCCTTACAAACTCAGACTCCTTCACCATTAAGCATTACCTTCCCTTTCTGCTTCCTACCTGACAACCATTATTCTACTTTCTCTCTGTATGAATCTGACCACTACTATTACTACTAATATAAGTGTAATATAATATGTGGGCTATTTCATTTAGCACAGGGTCATCCATGTTGTAGCATGTGACAACATTCTTTCCCTTACCAACTGCATCCTGTTCCACTGTTAAGTGTTCCATTTGTAAACGGGATTTTTTTCATCTGTTTATCCATCTCTGGACACTCAAATTGCTTCCACCTTTTGACTGTTGTGAGTAGTGCCGCAGTGAACATGAATGTACAAAACTATCCTTGAGTTCCTGCTTTACGTCATTTTGGATATATATCCTTGTGGTTTTAAATTTGCATTTCCTTGATTATTCATTCAGGTTGAAGAGCTGAATAACTAGCTTTACTTTTGTTGGTCATCATTGCCCTTTGACCATCTGTGTTTGCTCTTCTTTAAAATATATGTTCATAAATATTTTACCACTTTTGCCTAATGGTTATTATTTTCTCTTCTTTTCAGTATGGACTTCTAGGAGCTAACTGTGCATTGTCAATACAAATCCTATATTATCTTCTTTTTAAAAATTCTTGCTGTGCTGTGGATCAAATCCAGGGCATTATGAATTCTAAGCAAGTGCATTCTCCTGAGCTACATGCCAGACCAATCATTTGCTTCTTGTATATGAAGCTTTCCTGGATTTGTGGTTTGTATTTCTGTAGTCTCTTCCTGATAGTTTTACTGCCTCTGCTGCTATTATTAAGCAGAAGAAAAACAAATAGAAGTTCCTGTTGTTGGATCAGAGAACTATCCCATCGTTGTGTTCCATGAAAAGCACAGGAGCAGTTGCAATATTTACAGTGGGGTGTAGTTAGAATCCAGGCAGCAGCAGGGTTCTGTCCTGCTCACCCCGGTTCTATAAAGTGAGTGAAACTCATATGCTTTAGCAGTTAAATGTGGAGTGAGTTAGATAATCTTCATGACACCTTTACCTTGAAGTTCTTCTAAGATACTAAATATCTAAAGGAGTTTGCTGTATTAAACTCGTGTGGAAAAACTGTTTAAAAGGATAGAATATGGTGAATTTCTTAAAGCTAAAAGAACATTATTCAGTTCCAATACTGATTCTTAAACCTGTGTCCTGGTAAAAATAGTTTTTCATAATTTCCAATAAAACCAACTTTAGATTCCATCTGAATCAATTGCAAATAGGCAGCCATTTATAAAGGGATTTCCCTGTAATTAAGATGACTTTACAGAGAAAGTGATAAAAGGAAGTCTTCTGTGATTGGGTGCAAAAAGTAAAGTACTAAAATTTCTTAGTAATACTATTGATTTGAAAATTTATACCTATCTTTAGAGCTAGTTTCATAAAGGAAATGATTATTTAACAGTCTAAATTCCCAAAAATGGTTTTTATAGTGGGAAAAATGTAACAGATACTGTTATACTTCTTTATCTATAGAATTCAAATGTAAATTTCACCTGGGAGCATGTGGAAAACCTTTGCATAGAATGAATATTAAATTAAGTGTGGCAGGTGATGGTGATTAATCACTGTGTATTACCAAGAGAGAAACTTTGTTGCCTAATGAGTATAATATAACACAAAAGGAAAATGCAATGATAGACAATTTTCAAAGTCAAATGTGAATCATTTCATCTATCTTTGAAAAGCTGAATGAAAGCACATGAGTCTCTCATCCATTTGAAGGACTGAACTTTCTTGAATTTGAAGTCTAAGCATTTCATCAAATAACTGACTGCCACTTGCAACTTCAGTTTAACACCTTGCTAGTCGAAATGAGTGGAGCCAAGGATTGCCTAGGCTGTCTGTAGCCAGAGGCCATGTAACAGAGCATGGCCTAGGGAGCTCAACTTCTTGATCTTCCTGGTTCAAATCTATTTTTGTAGCTTCTAATTTTAAAAAATTTGGACAAGCTATTGCATTTTAAGAAATTTGTACTGTAAAATGGGGATAATGGTAACTTAATCTGCATTCTTCCCTTCCCCCCCAGAAAAAGACAAAAAGAAAAAGAAAAGAAAAAATAAAAGCTATGGGAAGCTTCAGGTACTATTGATGAAATTTTCATTCTTAAAGAGTGATTTTAAAAATTAAGACATCTTTGCACCTCTGAGAAATGAGTAGATGCCTTGGTTTGCCTTTTAGTGGACTTTAAACTAGTCATTTACTCCCTTAAGCTTGACATTTTTAATTTATAATATGAACTGATAAAGATTCATAAAGTATATGTCACCCATACAATTATAAGTGTTATCTATCCATATATTAATACATCACAGTGGGAATATAAACAGTTACCTTAAAATTTTAACCTTTGAATTCAAGTATATATTTCTAGGATTCTTGACATTTGTGAAAATGGTATGTATTTGTACTTGTGTTTGTATCCTTTTCCTTGTCTTTCATAATATTCTTAAAGGGGTTAATAACCCCCAAAAGGTCCAGAACCTCAGTATGAGACCAAACTTCCCTAAAAAGTAAGATTTGATTGTATCAACAAAATGTATTAATAGAAACCAATAAGGAAAGTATTCATGAGAATGGGATTTGATTTTCTCAGAAGCAAGAACAAAGGCAAATCATCATCCAGGGAGGAAAGGACATCTTAGCTGACTTCCAGCATTCCGTGCCTACAGGGAGCTCACAAAGATAAGATGCAAACAGAGGATATGTTGTGCACTGCGGAGGAGAGTGATTACAAGGGCACAGCCATCCTTTTAGATATAGTTCCTTTTGTTTGTATTTTCTACTTACCCAGCAACCTCCTGGTTAGATCTAGCGTGAAGTTCTGATTGTAGTGTGTTCTTGTACCTGTAACAATAACTGTCCCTTTACACATCGATCCTATTGTAAACCAGTGTTCTCAGGTTGGCAGTATGCTTCTCGTCTCTATAAATGGGGTCACCCCTGGTGTGCTGACAACGCAGGTCTCTACACCTGCAAAGCCAAGGAACAGGGTGAGAATATGGGAAGATCGCTAAGGAATCGAAAACCACTTTACCAGCTCTGTGAGAGATGGACTTCTGATATATTCTTGTTCTTCCTTCCCCACCATAGTTCTGCACTTTTCTATCCCACTTTGAATTTCTGTAGGAACGGATACCTACCTGATAAGATTGCACCAAAATTAAATAGAACATGGTGTATTAAATACTTAGCCCGCAGCAGGTAATCAGTGTTTATACAAGTTCTGGCTGATTGTTGTCACTTTAGATACTCACTTTTTGGTAATGCTCTGCTTCGACAAAAACTTCAGTTTCATTTGGCTTATGCAGTGATACTGCTATGCTGCAATTTGTTATCAGCGTCCTGAAGTACAGATAACAGCATGTGTCCTGTTGTCTTTGTTACAATGAAAGTCAAATGCCCAAGGTGGCGAGCGTTACATTAAAAATGGAAAATTTTCACTCTTCCTAGTGCTTACTAATGGCCACAACTAACAACAGCTAGACATGGGTGAAGATTTATAGATACATTTGATAGTGCTATTATAGTCATGAGTAGTTTGGCAATAGACAGTGTTTATTTTTGTTAATAATTGTTAGGATCTATTGTGTACCACTGTTAATATCTTTTTTTATTAGAGCAGGAAGCAAGGTCAAGTAGCAAACACTTATTAAAACACCTCAAATGTACAAGATGCTTTGTAGGGGAAAAAAATCAATAAGAAATAACCTCAACTCCTGTGATTTTTCAGTCAGATCTGTACTCAGCAGTCTAGCTATCTTGATTATCTTACTATACTATAGTAATAGGAAGTTTTACTCTTGTCATCTATTATTTCCAAAGTTACCCACATGAAATGTCGCCCAGGCACTAAAAGATTTGGCTTAGCAAGAATGCTTTTTGGCCTTTTGTTCTCAGTAGGGTGACCTCAGTGAAATCCCAAGAATAGTCATTTGTTCAACAGAGGCTCTTGCCTATTGCAGAAAATCTTTTTACTAAAGCACCAATGAGATGCAGCATCAGGCTATTGCTCTGTCATTCACCAAAGAGAGACTGAGATATTCTAAGCACCTCTTTCCTGGGGTGCCACCAACTTGCATTCTCATAATGGTAGAACCAGGCTTGCGGTGCATACCTCACAAGACCCAGGGAGTCACCCAGCAGGACTCTTTCATTTAGCTTCTGAGCCTTACTTTCTTCACTATCCAATGAGATTCATTCTCTTACTCAAAATGTTTTCAAATAAATTAAGTTCTAGGGCTAGGTATTTAGCTCAACTGGTATCACACCTGCCTTGGAAGCTCAAGGACATAGGTTCAATACCCAGTAACACATTCCCCAAAATAAATAAATAAATAAAAATTAAGCTCTAAAATGTACAGTTTTCTGCCCCACAAGAGTCTAAACTCCTTGAGTGAAGAAACTTGAGGGGAAAATCCAGAAAGACTTGAAATTGCACCCTAAGGGGAGGGATTCTATACTTTTTTATACCTTCTCAACACTTAGCAAAAAAAGTTCTCATATATTAAAATTACTCAACTTAGAAAATAAAAGATGCCTGAGGACACCCGCGCTCTGACCTATATTTGACTGCGACTCAGAGATTTTCAGGTGGAAGATACTTTTTTAGGTCAAAATTAAGTTATATGATATGGAAACTGGAATTCTAAAGCATACACAGAAAATGTGAACATAGGAATGTGAAAAAAATGAATGGGCCAGAATGCTTCACATGAGGGTCCATGTATATTTCAAGAATTCACTGCCTTATGGAGATCAACATTTCTGAATGAAAGTAGTCCAGCATGGGTTTGTGACGTGCTTTTCAGAATATACTCTCAGTCAGCAAACTAGTTACATTTTATTTTTTATAAAGTAGTGTATTCTAGTACATTGTTTTAGATTTGGTTTAATAATTAACCGTAGCCCTTATTCAAAGTTTTTACAGTGTACCTAATTCCAGAAATTCACTTCCAAATTTATAAAGTCCCCAACTGAATGTTCACTTGAGATAAAGTTTTAAAGTGATAGTATTACTCAATATTATAATTAGAAGTTTTAGAACCCAGCCCGTTACTAAAGACAAAGCTTAGAGAAGTTTAAGTTTGTTGCTAGTAGGCAGCTCACATGCAATACAGGAGCCTGGGTGTTCTCACGCTTTTGGAAGAGCCCCATAGCACCACTCTGCATAGCTCTGTGAGGGGCTGATCGTCACATGTTCTGGGCATCACGCCATTTGTGCCTCTGGGTGCATCAACACTGGCTGCTCAAATTATGCAGGACTCCTGCAGCCAGATCTGTGCCTTTTTCATATGTTTCCCAAGAAAATCCTATTATACCAAAGCTAATATTTTCTTAGGAAATAATGTCTCTTAGGTTAAACCAAAATACAACTGTGTGACTCAAAACTTTTGCTTCTAAATTATGACCGATGAGCCAGAGAATCAAATTTTCCATACCAGTATACCTTCTTACAGTGAGGAAGACATGATAACCTGAATCCTAGCTTCTTTTTTGGAGAGTTGACTTCACACTTCTTTAAGGATGATATCCAGCAACTGATTGTTGAGTCTTCACTTTCTGTGAGTCTTTAAGAATATAATCATGTGAGCCAGGGATTTGGCTCAGTGGTTCCGGCACCTGTCTTGCAAGTACAAGAACCTGGGTTTGATCTCCGGTAACCACATACAATACTGGGCATGGAGACTCATGCCCAGCAGCAACCAGTGCCACATACCACAGTGCCGGGCATGGTGGCTCATGCCTGTAATCCCAGCACTCAAGAGTCAGAGGCAGGAGTGTTTCTGCAATGTGAGTTTGAGGCTGAGCTCAGGGCCAGCCTGAACTACAAAGCAAGACCCTGTCTCAAAAAAAAAAAAAAGAAAAAAGAAAAAAGAATATAATCATGTAAAACAGACTTATTCCATGCTCTTTGGAACTCATAAGTTAGTGATGAAAATGACAAAATAGACCAACAGTTCTAAACTGTGATTATTTTTATAAGTTTTTCAACTTTAATACTGTTCACACTGGAGACAGATAAAAGTTCTTTGTTTTAGAGAAAGCTTCCTATGTGGTGCAGTATATATAAGAGCATCCCTGATGTCTACCTACAAGACAAAAAGTGGTCAAAAAACTGTCTTCAAATGTTGTCAAATACCCTACTTCTGGATCCATGTTGTTGTGGAGAATCTGTGGAGGGCAGGGATTCTGTCACTATATCTGCACTCACTCTCGGGCTGAGTTTGTTCACAGAGACATGTGGTGAATTCTTGTTGCAGTCATAATAGGCATTAGGTCCCATATGCAAAGTGCTAAGCACATGAATATAGAAATGTGTCAGCACTGTGAATGCTGAGCTCTGTGGACGCAGTCTTTTTTTCACAA
This sequence comes from Petromus typicus, assembly GCA_004026965.1. Taxonomy (NCBI): domain Eukaryota; kingdom Metazoa; phylum Chordata; class Mammalia; order Rodentia; family Petromuridae; genus Petromus; species Petromus typicus. The sequence continues at coordinate 6,965 of PVIR01043400.1, forward strand.
GGAAGAGGGAGCCTCCCCCAAAGAAGTGATCTTTGAGGCACAGTGAAGGGCAGGCAGGTGCTGCGAGGATGCAGGTTTCCCCAGCAGCTCTAGACAGAGTTGGTTGCTTCTCCTGAGCTCATTTTGTGGCTTGTCATGCCTCTTCTACCCTTGCCGTGAGAGCTTTGGCCATGACTAGATTTAAACTCTCAAATGTTGAAATTAGCACATGTATTTCTTTCTGCTGTCTCCCTCTCCCCCTCTTCCTCCCTACTGCCACCCTCCAACCCCCTTCAGGTTTTCCCTAGTCTGCCATCCTCTTTCTCACCCTCATTTCTAGGCAGGCAGACTTCTCCAGAGCCCTTTCACCCTGTTGATGGCACATCTAGCAAGAGATTGTCCTGCTTACACTCCAACAAATAGCTAGAGTGGTGTCATATCTTGAATCCCTGGACTGTCATTGCAACCAGTGGGACACAGTGTTCCCATTGACCAGGACTAGATCTCTGCAACCTCTTCTACTAATCTACAGTAGAATTAGCTCCAGTCAAATGTGTCAATTCAGAATGGGTGAACAATATCTACCCAGGGAGATCCAGATATTGTAAAGAGAAAAGAAATTGTTCATTAGACAAGACATCATTTGCTGGCCACAGTAATCTGTCTTGTTCACCCCTCTTCAACTACCTTATGAACCCTGAGATGGTCAACTTTGATATTTGTTGAATATACAAATGATTGACATATGGAAAATATTCAGTAAATGTGAATATTTATGAATTAGTAAGTAAGTGAGTGAATAAGTCAGAGAATGAACCAATAAACTGATATTTTATTTTTGTTTTCTGTACAAACCTCTGATGACTTGAGGACAAGTGACATAAATCAATTAAGAGTGTGTTTAGTAGTCCAGTCTAGAGATTTGGTAAACCTGGAGTTTATGTCACATTTCAAGATTGTAGTTTCCTTTTTAGTACAAAAATTGAGCACCATAAAAATAGACAATAATGTCTTTGCTAAACAAATCATTTGATGAAGAGCCCGTAGTAACATAGTTTTTCTGAGGCAAAGTAAGTTGTCTTGAATAATGAGAAAGAACAGTTAGCATTTTTTATCAAAAGACAGAGTACAGCTGCCCTATTGCTCTGAAGGATAGATAAAGCCCAGCAGCTAGCAGCAGGTTAAGCAAGAACCTGATCTGTAGGCACCTGTGGTTAGAAAATGAGAAGGCGTAGTGTGTGATGACATTTGCAGTTCGATGTCCATGCAAATGAATTAGTTGGACCAGGTGGAGTTGGTCAAAGAGCACAAGAGCATGAATCTTTGACAGAATAGCATCAGTGCCGAGGCCCCAGGTGCCCCAGCTGAATGCCCTCACTTTTTGACACCTGCAGAGTCATCTCTGGAAAATGCAGGGCTTTGTCTCATCAAAATTCTACACTCATTTCTAGAAGTGTGAAATGTGGAGCTGTGATGCTGACCGTACCTCTTTTTAATTGAGGCGGTAAGGTCTTCTCGCCTCCCCTGTCCCTGCGAAGGACACAGATGATGAGACATTGACAGAAAGTGGAGGCAAGGGAAAATAAGGACGAAGCAGATGTGTTAGCACAAATTGTAAGCAAATGCTTTCAGGGTTTCAGTTAACAGATATTTCCAGCTACTGCGGGCTCATATCCCAAATTTAAGAAAGAAAATTCTCTTCAGTTTTTTCGAGAGAAATACTATTTGTGCATTCATATTTAGTATTCCTATTTAAAGTACACTTTAAATACTGATATATCGTAGATGAACTTGTATCTGATTCTTTTAACATTGAAAAATAAGCGTACTTTTAACGTGCTTCTGAGATTGATGTATTTGCTCTGGTGTCACCCAGCGCGGGCTTACTTTTTTTCCTCTTGTGGTCTCAGGTCTGTCACCCCCTAGAGAGCACCTTGCCTCTGTTCCTCCTCAGGAACTCTGGGATGGCCTGAAATAAACGTTTTACGAAGTGCTATTTAGAACATGCTTGCAAATGTCTATCTATTCCCTATATTATTTATATTTTTGAAGACATTGGAATGTCTTCATCTAATAATCTAATTGTTATGTAATTGAAACCTCGTTTAAAATTTTCCTTTAAAAATTGCCTCACTTCACTAACGTTTTCATTAAGCTCTAACATTTAAAAACACTTTATATTGGGGCCAGGGATTTAGCTCAGTGGTTCTGGCTCCTGTCTTGCAAGCGCAAGGGCCTGGATTCATCTCTGGTAACCACATACAACAATGCTGGGCATGGAGACTCAAGCCCAGCAGCAATCAGAACCACATACCACAGTGCCAGGCTTGGTGGCTCACGCCTGTAATCCCAGCACTCAGGAGGGTGAGGCAGGAGGATTGCTATGAGTTCAAGGCTGAGCGCAGGGCCAGCCTGAACCACAAAGCAAGACCCTGTCTAAAAACAACAACAACAACAACAAAAAAAAACATTTTATATCATCTCCAATTTAAATTTTTTTAATTTACTGAATCTTTTCAGAGATAATTATAAAAATAATACCTTATATGGCTCTCTAGTAATTGGATAAATGATTATATTTCAAACTAAATTTGTGGATGCTTTCTTAATATCTTGAATCCTTTTAAAATTTGATGTAGTAATTGTAGCTTTACAAATATTCACACACAAAAAAATACTAGGATGCCATTGGCCATCAGTCCCTATGGGAGAGAGAGTACATATGTGAAAACCTGTCACTGCAAGGAAGAGGTATACCCCAGACCACTGGGGAAGACACTACAGAAGCTGCTTGTAGTGGAAGCTTGTAGCATATAGAAGACAAGATCTGAGCTACATAAACTAACAAGTGTGAAACTTTTGTAATACATGTAACTTAAAGAACTTAGCAGCCCTTCTGGTCATTTGAAGCCCTGTTTCCAAATTTCAGATTGAGTAGAGAGTCATGACAAAGGAAAACGTGTGCCTCTTCTTTCCTGAGACTTTTCCGTGTTGTGATTTTTACAAACAATGACATAACAGGCTCACACCTACATCAAATTTATTTTTCTCTGAAAAGAATTTCAAGACATAATTGAAGAGTAAAATATAATTTTTCCTTAGCTTTCACTTGCTTTTGGTTTTTAAATATGGCAAAAACTAATAGTGAGTTTACTTTGGGCTATTTCTACATCTTATGTTGAAAATCAGCTGCAAATGTGACATTCTCTGTAACAAGGTAAATCAGAAATATTGTCCCTGCTATAACCCCAAACATGCTTAACTATGAATAAGAAGCTTGAAACTTTTTAAAAATTTGCTGTGTTGTATGAGAAATCTCATATATGGGAAGCCAAAAGATGTCCACTGTCTTTCCTTGGAGATGTATTTTAAAGGGCAAAAAGTATGAAAATAAATCTATATGCTCTTAGCCATCAACCTAGAACTTGCTGCAGAGGATAATTTTGATTTTTTGCTGTGCATTCTAAGCATAAATGATCACCTCACATGCTTTATTTCTGTAATATATACAGAGAAATTCAATGTATTATATTTATTATGCAGAAATGAGAAACACTTTATAATCTACCCAATGGTGAATGTCTAACATATCTATTCTGCTTTAAAATTTTGCTTTACTTCTGCCCTTTTCCTTCTTGAGGAATTAACTCACAAGCATAGCAACCTATTACATATTTCAAATAAAAATTGCAAAGCATCTCATTACTTACTTTATGCTTTCTGAGACATTTTATTTAATTATTCGAACAAAGTAGTTGTAACTTAGTACTATGCCATAAAATGAAGAATTTGAGAGGAACAATATGCATACAAAAAAAGGAACCATTTGAGTTTTTCTACTGTGTGTGTGTGTGTGTGTGTGTGTGTGTGATAAACTGAAGATTGAATTTCGGTCCTTGCAGACACAATACCACTTGAGCTAAATCCCTAGTGCCTGAATTTATCAACTTTTTTGTCAAATTTTAACTATACTCATCAGGCAAATGTTGAATTTTGATGACCTTAGAAAAAGCTTTGGAAATGGGAAGACTACTGACTACTATGAGCTAAAATTCTATTTCATTGTCAAGCACAGGGCTCTGCTCTTTGAAATTTTTGCATAAATATTTGAGTGTCTTACTGAATAAATTAAGGCAGAAGGGAGAAGGAAACTTTTTAAAGAAACACTTTGTTTTGCCATAATACAAGCCTAGTTAAAGATAGTTTTAACTAAAAAGAAAACAGTTTTAAAAGGGAAAAAAAAATCAAATAACACCTCTAAAATTATAAGCTGAGCTACTACCAGCTAAGACTGAGAAAAAGTACTCCAGGATCATTTTTGGTAGACATTTGAATACACTGGCTAAATTAAACATAAAGAGGCATCAGAAATCAAATAGAAAATTTTATTTAGCCCTGAAAATAAATATGGCCCATCAACAACTGGAATGTACAGGGCTTCCAGCCACCTCGCCACAGAAGAAATAAGGAAGTGAGCCAAGGTTCTGAGAAAACAGGCTAAAAAGAGTCAGGGAATAAAGGATGCATAAATACCAGTTAGGAAATTTGTGGTTCACAGGAGGAATATAAAACATAAATATGAGATGGAGGTGACCAATTTTAAAAAAAAACAAATTCATGTTTTATTATCTTTTTTTTTTTTTTTTAGGTTTTTGGAGACAGGGTCTCGCTTTGTGGTTCAGGCTGGCCCTGAGCTCAGCCTCCAACTCACATCACAATCCTCCTGCCTCTGCCTCCCGAGTGCTGGGATGACAGGCGTGAGCCACCACGCCCGGCACTGTGGTATGTGGTACTGGTTGCT
>PVIR01043401.1:0-11745 GCA_004026965.1 Petromus typicus
AAATTTCACCCAATGTCTGATTACAATCAAAGCCTTTTTACAGACAGAATCAGATTGCAAGACAACTAATATTAAAAGCCAGCTATTTAGGTTTGGGGTAAAATCCATCTTTACTCTCAAACAAGGAGAAAGCCTTACCTCCAAACTTAAAAACCCCCCATCGTGGGTAGCAGTGACTTGGGGTGATGGTTCAAACCACTCACAGGATCTTCCCAGTAAATTCTTCAAAGTTTTCACAGAGGAAATGGTCAGAGCACCAGAACATCGGGCCAAAGTCACAGCACCGTCTGCCCACCAATTGACATCTACCAGTGGGTAAAAGGACTCTTTATCTAACGAGAGAAAAGATCCCTGGTGTAAATACAACATGGGTAATATAGTAACCAACCAAACAATCCAAATTCCACCCCATTACTTGGGCCCTACAGCTATCTAAAATAAAGAGAAGAAATAAAATTAAAGTCATCACTCACATTTTTATTTGGAGGAGAGGCACAAAATGACACAGGAATTCACTGAAAAAACATCACAGTGCTGGCAATTAGGAATTCAGTGCCCAGAGATCTAGGGACACAGAGGTAAATAAAGTCTCTCCTCTCAAAATAAAAACAGGAAGGGCTGGGCATGGTGGCTCACGCCTGTAATCCCAGCACTCGGGAGGCAGAGGCAGGAGGATTGCTGTGAGTTCAAGGCTCAGCTCAGGGCCAGCCTGAACTACAAAAGCGAGACCTCGTCTCAAAAAAAAAGAAAACAGGAAGGAAGGAAGGAAGGAAGGAAGTGAGGAAGGGAGGGAGGAAGGGAAAGAGAGAAAAAGAAAGAAAGAGAGAAAGGAAAAGAAAAAGAAAAATTGATATATGTATATATATTCAGGAAAGAGATGTCAGCATTTTCAACTTAGTTAAAATTAGGTGCACATGAGAGTACAAACACAAAAGTTATAAAATGTTTTAGAAACTAAGCATCACCTTCAGATAACACTGAATTATATCCTTTAAAAAATGAAAGACAAATCTGTAGTAGCTACCAGGCTGACTTCTTCCCAAACATTTAAGTTACAGAGGGAAGCGACTCAAGGTCAATAAAGAATTTTCAGATATTAAAATTAATTATAGTCCTTCAAACTGAAAAATTCAATGGGAAATGTTTTGATATCTATTATAATTTTACTACACTTTTCCTTTAGATTTACCAGTCCCACAAAGGGTGTGTAATGGCTTACAAGCAATGCATATAATAAAAAGCCATAAATTTAAAGCTATATTTAAACTAAGGAGAAAAATATTTTGGCACTAGAATACAGTACCATGAAAATAACTCATAATTTAATAAAAACAAAGACCCCAGCACCATGTTCTTCCAATAGAAGCCATAGAGAGTTCATATAAACAAGTAATTTCAAAAACATGTGAATTCCCTCAGGGCTCACTGCCCACAAAGTAGGAAGGAAGAGGAGAGTGATTACATTCAAGATTCTAACTTGAGAAATTATCACTTTTCCTCAAAAGTGTTTCTGAATATCTTGGACGATCATTTAACAAAAGCAGATAATTCAAAACATGGAACCTGATATACATGATAGTGATCGATATTTTCAGTACTTTTTACATGGAAATTTAAAGAGTATATAGCACATATTCTGAAATTTATGACTACCACTGATGTCAGAGGAAATACCTAAAAACTCAGGAAAATTTCACTTTCACCTAAAATAATGTGATCCTGGGACTAGGGTATGGTTCAGCAGTAGAAAGATTTCCTAGCAAGCACAAGGTCTGGGATATAATCCTTAGCACTAAAGAGAAAAGAGAGGAAAAGCGAAGAGAAAGAGAAAAGTGAAAAATGGTCCTTACTCAAAAATGAAAAATAAAATACTCAAAGTAAACCTCTGTAACCCTTAAATTTTTTTTTTTTTAGACAGGGTCTTGCTTTGTAGTTCAGACTGGCCCTGAACTCACGATGTAGCCCCGGCGAGCCTCAAATTCAAGGCAATCCTCCTGCCTCTGCCTCCTGAGTGCTGGGATTACAGGTGTGAGCCACCATGCCCGGCATTGTACTTTGTGGTAATGGGATCAAACTCAGGACTTAGCGCTTGCCAGGCAGACACCAGAACCACTAAGCTAAATCCCTAGCTCTGTAACCCTTAATTTTTTTATTTGCTGATTTTACTTACTTAAATAACAATTACTCTGTTTAAATGTAAATCTGTTTTTCCTATTTATAAAAATAAAATAAATGCATTTTAAAGTAAATTACCTTATACATGGAAATACATTTTTCAAAAGCCTACATATCAGCAAACCCTAACTCCCTCCCACCTGGACAGAACTGCAGCAGGTCTTCTGTGATGACTCTCTTGCAGCGAGCTCTCCCAGGCGTATGACCTGAATTCTGAACTCTCTCAGTCATCTCAGGTCTGGCTCGAAACAGAAAAGCCGGGCTGCCCTCGCGGGGTCTACCTCAGCCTAAGGAAAGCCCTAACGTCAGGACTCTGTCTCTATTCCTTGTTCTGGTCCTGTGAACTCAAAGTGCTTCTTCCAAAGTGAAGCAAAAGTACCTGGAAACTTTTCATATCATGTAAACACCTTAGGTATTAAGAGGAGTCTCTTAAGATTTTAATGATTGTATGTCCTAATACTCACCTTTTATTTTTTTTCTCTTCTCAGTAGAGAGCCTCCAATCAGGATTGAGGTCATCATAGCCTGGCTAAATATGAAAACATGCCATGATTTCTGGGTCAGCTAGGTAAAACAACTGTGACAAAATCATAAAGAGGTATGGAATTTTAAAAATAATAAGACGCCAAGATGATATGCTTTCCATGTTCTCTACCTTACAAGTGAAATTTTCTTCACTAGACTGTCTGGCAAAGCAAGTATTTTCACACTTAAAATTTTCATGGAGCAGGGATTCCAACTCAATTTTAGAAAGGAAACGGTGTGCATTTTAAGAATAAATTCACAAGAATATAACTACTACAAATGAAAGTAAGATACAGGAAGAATCCACTCTATACACACAATCACATGCACGTGCATCCCAGCAGACATCAGCTATGAATCAGCACTGGCCATGCACACAAGCTCTGGTAGCAACCCCTGAACTCCAGGGCTTTCATGGCACTGAGACTGGACAGGAAACTTCCATTTTACCTTCTAGCTTTAACTTTCTATGACTAAAACTTCACTTGATAAAAAACTGATAACACAATCTTCAAATTTAATTCATCTATATTCTAATCTGGTGACAAGGGTGGTTCCTGAGGAATAAGCTTCAGAGGGTCATAGTCACCTTTAAGAAAAACAAAGCTGTGAAGTATCTCTCTAATTTTGTAAAGCAATTGAGATTAAATCATTGCTAGATACCCTCTGGGCTTAATGGTCCTTAATCTCCAGAAGGGCAACAGTATGAGAAAAGATCAGTTAAAAAAAATCACGTGAATATTTAGTTGAAATGTTAAATCTAAAGAAATTTTTAAGATGCAAAAAGAAACGTTGCCAACAGGGTGACTATACAACAACTCATTACATAATTTATAAAGAACTGTAAGAGAGGTGATCAAAAGTTCTCAACACAAACAAGTGACAAACTCTCAGGGAAAAGGGACATGCTAATCCGCACACTCCATCGTTAGACACTGTACACGTGCACTGACATTCCACACTGCAACCAACACATACGTACAATCACTGGCAACTAAAAATATTTTCATGCTATAAAAACACATTTCTACAAGATATACTTTGTCATCTCATACAACAAAGTGTACATGTACTGTACACTTGTTTATTAGTGGTTCCTGCTTATACCATTAAAATACATATCTCTTGCCAGAGACTAGAAGAACTTCCTCTCATCACTCTTGTGCATCACTCAGCCCTGTCCCCTGAACAGATGACATCATCTTTGAACTTTACCAGGAAAACAGTTACAATAAAAGCAATTTTTCTGCCAAAGGAGGAAATGAGCCATCACCGTTCACTTAATCACCAAAAAGATGATTTAGTTCCCAAGAAACAGAATCAAGTACGGTCCATGTTACAGAAGACAATCAACCAAACTTTATCATACTTGATTGTACTTGAGGCTCTTTCTAATTAATTTTCTGAGGTCTCTGACCCACCTTGCAAGGACCACATGGGTCTGTGGTACCCAGGGCACTCCTGCTTCCAGCCTGGAGCACACAGGGCAGTGTGGATAAAACCCTAAACACAACTTCTGGCCAGTAGCAACAAAAGGATGACTAGGCCTCAGTGAAGACACACAGATCACAGAGAAACTTCACAAGGGTGGTTCTTAAGGAGCAAGCTTCAGAGAAGCCAACTATCTCAGCGGCACAGTAAGAGAAAACAAAGTGTCTTGCCAGCTGACTTCGTCAGCCACAGGGAGCCCTCCTGTCACTCCCTTGTACTTCCTGGAGTTTGGAACGGGACATGTGGAGTGCGGCAGCTGTACACCCCCAGGGCTTTGCACTCAAGGGCACCGGGAAGGGCTTGCCATAGGGTCTCTCTGGCCTCTGCCCCTATCTCCACATCTCACTCTCCCTGCAGGAAACTCTGCCAGCCTGGCCCCGGAACCAGAAATCTCCCCTTCTGACGCCCACCAGGAGCCCTCAGGAAGCAGCTCTCTCCCTCATCCCTTGGTAGGCTGGGCAGGGAGCTCCAGAGAGCCCAGAGGTCTAGATGGCAGCCCGGCAGTGTCCCTTCCACCTCGAGTGGCACAGCGCAAGCTTCTCGCTGGACAGCCCTGCTACACACTGGCCTCCATCACCAAACCTAGATACAAATGCATGCAGCTCTGCCTGGGTCTCTGGGTCTCAGGCATCACTTGAAATGGTGGCTCTTCACTCGCTCACCTGCCCTTCGCCACAGGAGTGTCCAGCATGGCCTACTCTGCCCTGACAGTCTCTGCTCCACAACAGGAGGGAACTGAGGCCCTGGCTTCCTCCGCAGCCAGCACTGCACCCAGACAGACACACAGCAGGCACAGAGGGGGAGGTGTGTTCCGCACCCAGGTCGGCTCTCCTAGCTGCCTGCCTTGTGAGGGAAGTAAAACTTCTCTTTCCAAATTAGGCGAACGGGAGAAAACCACACATCAGTGAACAAACATGTCCTGACCCGCAGGCAAATGGTGAGGAGAGGAATCACACATTCTGCCCCGACACATCCCAGCATCCATGCGTCTGCAAACAGCAAACATGCCACGTCGCTTCCGCGTGCAGCAGGCGCTGAGGAGGACATGCCACGTGCCACACAACCCTGTGCAAACTCGGCACGGAAGACCACGAGGGTTCAGACCAAATGGCTATATCTGCTGCAGGTTTTTAACCATGAGAACCCAAACACAATGGCGTCCCTGCTGCCAACAGCCCCAATACCAACGCTTTGAGTGTCCCTTCATTCCACAAATTCCCACGGGTGCTTATGTGCCGCTCCCATGGGGCCTACGGACAAGACACGCCCTGGGCCAATTCTCTGGGAGCTTAACACGCTGTGAGGCAGCTGTGGATCCCATGGGGATGGGTCACGTGAGGCGCCATCCTCCCACGTGCCCTTCACCGCTTCACACTCTTAGCAAAATTGGGCTAACACCTACTGTGCATACAGAAAACAAAAACAGGAAAGATAAGTCCAAGAGGCACGTAGTACACTTCAGAGAAAAAGGGAGGCCAAATGTGAAACGTAAAGATGCAAAACACACGGGAAACGTGCAAGATGGAGACCACTGAAGCCATCTGATGCTGTTCTAGACATGAACAAAACCGAGCACTCACAGATTTTGAGCCAGATGGGTTTTTCTATCGACAACGGAAGCCGAGGAATTTAATCAACTGCAAACTGGGTGGAAATGAATCAGCACAGCACCTCCATAACCATCTTTAATCACTAGGTTTTACAGAGAAAATACTCGATCACACGAAGCACGTTATAAAACTAACAAACAGCAGATGGCACGAGGGCACCCAGTGAGCTGCTTCCCCAGTCGGTGGAGACTAAGGCACCTTCTGTAGGCTCAGCTCAGTACCACACAGCTCCGCCCACCCAGGCGGGCCCCAGCCCTCGGGCACATCATGAAGGGGAGGAAGGAGGTGGCCAGAAACTGCTGCTGTCTCACTCAGGGGTTTTCAAAGCCGGGGTTGGTTGTTAGAGGAACTCAGTGACCAGATGCACAAACACTTGCTGCTCTGAAGAGTGGCAATGTGCCACTGCCACTACCCCTAACCCTGCACATCTGTACAATGAGCTACCTGGGCCTGGGCTGTCACTCAACAGACTGCGAGGCAACGTCCTTTCCCTTGTGCTGTACTCAGCTCAGACGCTGGCACCACAGGTACCAGACAAGTTGGGACTGAATGTAGAAAGTACCACTCAGTATGATGCTCTTGAGCGAAAGCTCACTGCTCAGCTTATGAAACCAGAAAACCTGAATCAAGACGGAATCTTGAGCCAGAAGTGGCAGCACACATCTGTATTCCCTGCACTCTGGGAGGCTGAGGCAAGAGGATCTAAAGTTTGAGCCTAACCTGGGGAACTTAGTGAGACAGTTATTATTTTATAATATTAACAAGATATTTTACTCATTTGTTTATAATTTCCCTTTCAAGACTATGAATATTTTAAGGGCAAGAACCCAGACTTACTATACTTCCTGCTCCAAAACTCAGTAGATATTCATTAAATAGTGGAACTTTATTATTGTACAACTGTAATCTGGTCCTCAACTTACCAAGGAGTTCTGTCCCAGAAGAACATTTCTAAATCAGATTCATTTGTGAGTCTGACAAAATGAGTCTTATAGATCAATGGCACAAACACACCAAGTCCTCAAATTACAAACATTTGAGTTGCCAACTTTCACAATGTAAAGGATTAAAAAATCAACAGCAAAGTCTGCTGATACTTAGGAAAGTTCACAACTCTAATGTTCAGGGCTGACTGTCACCCTTGGTATAGGAAGAAGCTCCTTTAGTTCAGAAAACAGTTACACAGAAGCTTTAGGGCACTTCTGACAGCATTTGCAATTCTGATACATCTACTGAAGTCCAGTCGGTAACACTCAGCTGAACAGACCGCTGCCCACAGGCAGCTGCCCATGCTCCCCCATGGCCCCCTCGGCTGCTCTCCCACGAGTTCGGGGCTCTGTTCTAGGTGCACGCGCATGCCTGCACATGCGCGGAGTCCCAGCCCACGGGTGTGCTCTTGACAAATTACAGCTCCACACACGTAGCAGAGTCTGAAAGGGGATCGACGGGGACCGGGAGCTGCACGGACGGACCGGCTGCCACGACAGGTGTCCACCCTGAGCACTGTCAGGGACTGCGGGATCGGCCACGGGAGGTGACCGCTCAGCGGCCAGGCTGTGGCAGCACCCTGCCAAAAGCCAAAGGTGTGTCCGTGCAGACGGCCCCTGAGGTTGGTGGACACCACGCACCCTGCGCTATCCGCCCCTGCAGCGCCTCTTCTGCCACTGAAGCCTCTGCCTTCCCGCCGTGATTTAGTTCTCATTGTGTTTTATTCATCCCTGGGTTTCAAGGTTTTTAAACTGTTTTTATGTGCTTTTGAATAGAACAACTATAAAAATCTAATCCATCAGTGATATTAAAGAGAAATAAATCACAATGGCATCAGATAAAACTAATCACAAAGGAAAAACAAAGGCTTAACCAGTTAAGAAAAAAAATGCTGAGTGAGCATCCGGACGAACCAAAACAAGACATGATTCATCTTTGCAGGTGAACGAGGGTCCCCAGAACCTCGGCCAACAACAGAGCCTGCTGATCGATCTGGGCATGGGAAGCTCTCCCATGCCGTCCAAGACGCTCACAAGACGGAATCTCCAGATTGCCTCAGAAACTGATGAATGCTTCATTCAGGTGAATAAAAATAACGTAAGAAAACACAAGGGGGAGCAGGAACAAATGCTCTTATTATTCAGAGTTCCAGGGTCTGAAAACATGTAAAAGTCCCCAAAGTCAGGGAACGGCAGGATCCTTCCACATCTCCGCCACACCAGTGTTTTTGCAGCGATCATCTGAATGATGCCTTTTTTCTAAATGTGGATCCAAAGCATAACTCACACCTCAGACAGCAGAAGAACCAGAGAAACAGATGCCCAGAGTACAGCCCCATCCCAGCAGGGGCCTCAACACCCACGGCACGGACGCTTCCGAGAAGCCCCCATCCGCCTGTGCAGAGGGGACACCGGCAGCCTCCACTGTGACCACAGAGCAGGAGGGACGCTACGGCCCGGGGTTCCACTCCCACTTAAATCAGGTCCAGTGAGTGAGGGATGCAGATGCAGACGAGGGAGCCGCATCAAAGTGGAGGGGACTGGGAGGAAGGGGTGTCATCATGGTTCTAGATGTCCCCCGAAGCCTTATGCAGTTAGAGATTAGGGACTGTGAATGAGGGCCAAGTGTGTGATGCTGGGATGAAGGGCACCCCACCTTCAGGATGGAAGATAAAGAGAAGCTGACTGCTGCTGCGGTGGCAGCCTTCTGCCTGTCCTGCCACACCACGGACTCCTTCTCCACCGTGACACCTCTGCCAGGCCACCTTGCTTTAGAACCAGCTATGAAATGAAACCTCTACGAGCGGTGGGCTGAAATCAACCCCTCCTTCATTTTGTCTCAGCAATCAAGTAACTAAAATAGGGAAATCTTCCCAAAAGCTACAAATATGAAAAAAATAACTACCTAAAAAATCAATTTGTGCATGTGAATCGGGTCAGAAAACGCAGAGCCACTTTCTCCATTCTGCTTAGTAATATTTTTCTGTATTATAGCACTGACTCACTACAGTCCTTGTGGAAGCCTGATCCAGTGTTAGATCATGAAGCTCCCCACCACACTGCATCAAGGAAGCAGGGCAAGGGGAAAGAATGCATCCTCAAATGCACAGACGTAAACCAGCCATCCAACAGAAAAAGACGGGCACCACCAGCTCCACTGCAGTGAGGACAGACTTTTCTTTAAACTTTGCTCTATGGCCCGGGAATTTAGCTCAGTGGTTCTGGCATCTGCCTGGCAGGCACAAGGTCCCAAGTTCAATCCCTGATAACCACATACCACAACGCTGGGCACGGAGGCTCCCCCTGCAATCCCAGCACTAAGAAGCAGAGGCAGGAGAATTGTGAGTTTGAGGCTGGCCCAGGCTACACAGTGAGTTTAGGGCCAGCCTGAATACAAAGTGAGACCCTGCCTCAAAGAAAAAGGAAAAAAAAAGAAAACTTTGCTGTCTGTACACTGTGCGGCTCTGTACGAGCAGCCCTTTCTGCTCCCTTGTAAATTTAAGCTTCGAGGGGACTGATTCTCCCTGTTTCTAAATAACAGACTCTTCCGTTACCTCAGCCCTGTCATCGCGACACACTGAACAGTGCCAGCAGCCATCTCTGCCTGCCCATCTCTCACCAGAGTGATGAGGAGAAGACTCTCTTCACGCCCAAAGAGAGCACGTCACGAGTACCGCAGGACTTAGAACGGTCACCTTTCCGCGTCCGGCCCTCCAAACTCTCGAGCACCCCGGCATTTCCTGCGGTTTTAACAACTCTAGTCTGCATGTGTGGAATGTCAAGGAGGGCAGGGAATGAAGGCAGTGGACAGACCGCACCAGGCACGCAGCATGTGCTGCACACAAAGAACGGTGCTCAGGGCATGCCTGTTCCTCATCATCCTGCCGGGCCATCAACGACACCACAACGTCACTGGGTGGCACAACAGCTGGACGCCACAGGCCGCAGCGCACCCAGGACCCACCTGCTCACTCTGCTCCCACGCACGCAGCTGCCGCAGGGATGGCACGGCCCAGATGCTCAGCTTCCCTGAGAAGTGGATGGCTGCGAGCAGGCTCCCATCCGGAGAGAGGCTCATCTTGAATATCCCGTCCTGCGTGAGAACCGCAAGGTCAGGATATTATATAAGGATATTATATAAGGTCAGGATATGTCACATTACGGACAAGCAGAGCGGGACGACTGGCCCCGGTGCCACGTTACACGCAGTATTAAAATCAGGGCTCACGTCCACCACAGTGCTGTAGATGTACCCTGGCTCATGAGCTCGAGACCTTTACTGTCGAATTTATACATCACAATTTATGTGTTACAGTAAATCAAAACTGTTACTTCATATGTAAATCACTGTGAGGTCGTTACTGGACTGTGAATTCCATGAAATAAGGACCACACTAACAAGGGGTGTTTAAAGGGTACAATGTCTTCTCTGGGGGGGGGGACAAAGTTATAACGAAAATTGATTGTCAGGATGGTTGTACAATTCTGTGAATATACTAAGAACCGGAGAATGGTACACTTTAAATGAGGGAACAGCACTCTGTGAATATGTCAATAAAGTTGCTCTCTAAAAAGTCATTAAACCATACATTTGCTTAATATGATTTCCTGCATCTTCCTACTTACATTAAACCACTACCTCGAATGTCCAAATGATCTTTTCTTAATTAAAAACACTAATTAAAGCCTTATACTATTGGCAGCAATATTTAGAGTAGGAATTGTACCTTCTTTCAAATATTGTTACATAAATTCTATCTGTACTTTCTAAGAGAGGGTTTTTAATGTTAAATGTCAAATCCTTTGTATGAGATCAGCTTAAACTACCTCACTTTCTTTAATTACCTATCATCTCTATGAAACAATTAAAATGAGTAATCTCCTACGTCCCATATTTCCAAGGATACAAAATATGTTAAAACGAAAGTAACAAATTGTAGGGTATATATTCAAAACATCTCAGATCACTATATGTTCTTAAAGAATCTTCACTATATGTTCTTAAAGAATCTTCAAATCAGTAAGAGGTAGTTTTGGGCTGGGGATTTAGCGCAAGGTCCAGAGTTCAATCCCCGGTAACCACCTACCACAGTGCTGGGCGTAGTGGCTCATGCCTATAATTCCAGCACTCAGGAGGCAGAGGCGGGAGGATTACTATGAGTTTGAGGCTGGCCTGGGCTACATAGTGAGTTTGGGGCCAGCCTGAACTACAAAGCGAGACCCTACCTCAAAAAACCAAAAAAAACGTAATTTTATAAGTGTGGCTCTTCTAACATTCCACTAGCACTTAATGGACATTACATACTCACTAATATATATCACATGCAGGGGAATCAAAAGAAAACCTCTGTGTGAATCATCATCACACAGAAATCCCTGCCTTCACAGAGTTCAGAGGATTCTCTGGCCAACGCAGGTTAGAAGTCCAGTCAAAAATAAAGAGGAGCCCAGACTGGCTGGTTCACACCTGTGATCCAGCACTCTGGGAGGCTGAGGCACCAGCCTTGCAGCCTTGCCAAGTTCCAGTCTGGCCTGGGCAACTCAGCAACAGTTTATCTCAAAATAAAAACAAGCTTGGGTGTAGCTCATGCAGTCTGAGTTCAATCTCCAGTATCAAAAAAAAAAAAAAAAAGAAAAGAAACAAAAGTCCTTCAAAATTAGAAAAATTCATCCTTAAGTTTAGTTTATAACATGAGACATAAGAACAAAGACTTAAAAAAATCTCAAGCCAGGCCGGGGAGTTAGCTCAGTGGTTCCGGCGGCGCCTGTCTTGCAAGCGCAAGGGCCCAGGTTCGATTCCCCGGTAACCACATAACAATACTGGGTGTGGAGACCCACACCCAGCAGCAACCAGTACCACATACCACAGTGCCGGGCGTGGTGGCTCACGCCTGTAATCCCAGCACTCGGGAGGCAGAGGCAGGAGGATTGTGATGTGAGTTTGAGGCTGAGCTCAGG
>PVIR01043402.1:0-11753 GCA_004026965.1 Petromus typicus
CTGGGTGTGGAGACCCACACCCAGCAGCAACCAGTACCACATACCACAGTGCCGGGCGTGGTGGCTCACGCCTGTCATCCCAGCACTCGGGAGGCAGAGGCAGGAGGATTGTGATGTGAGTTTGAGGCTGAGCTCAGGGCCAGCCTAAACCACAAAAGCGAGACCCTGTCTCAAAAAACCTAAAAAAAAATAAAAAAATAAAAAATAAAATAAATAAGTAAATAACCCCAAAATAAACGAGATTTTAGCAGTTTGGTAATTAAAGAGTTAATGTCTCATCGCAAGACAGAGTGGGAAGGGAATGAGATGTGGGTAAGGACACTGAGTAATAGACAGGAGGAACACTGGAAAATACCATGTGCCTGAACAAAGATGTCTGGCCTGCCTAGACCTGAACTAGACAACTGATAATACAACAAAAAAATTTAGACCAGCCAAACATACCTGGAGAAAACAATACCACCTATGTAAGAATCTACTTAACGTTGTTTTAAAACTACAGCAAATTCTTACTGCTTCAACAACTTTCAACATTTCAATATAGAAATTAGATGTACATGAAGTACTTAAAACATACAATCAACTGACCTGAGAAAAATCTGTGTTCTGCCGTTTGGTAAAATTACTAATGGATCAGGAGATAGTTTTAGCCGTCCTGAATCTCGCAAAGCTATTATGACTGTCATAGCTCACCTGATTTCAAATAAATGACAGATCAATTCTGAACTAATCTGTCAGCTCTTTGTATGGAACTATGCACCTTCAAAATTTAAAGCAAGTAGGCCAACCAAATCTAATGACATGTAAAGAGACGATCGTGTAAAGTACCTGTCCCAAGCAAGTAATCTGTCACTAAGACATCACCATGTCCTTGATGTCGCAGCCTTAATTTAATTCAATTCTGCCCCCCCATCCAATTAGATAAATTCTGTGAGTTTTCTCAAGACTATATAGCTTAAAAAGTAAATCTTATACCAACTAATTTTTGTGGAGTGGGTGAGAGGCCTCCTAGAAATTCAAAAGCACCACAAATTTCCCCCCTTTTTAGAGACAATTCTTGACTCTGAAGCTACAGGGAGGCTTTGATGTGATCCGGAGAAGTGACTCTACCCACAAGGAGAGTCTTCCCTTTTTTAATGTCCAGTTTTCCCCCTAAAGATAGAATTGATTTTCACCAATGAACAGAAAATATAAATTCAGATTTTCACGAGGTACTCAATAGGCAAAGTTTGTTCAATAATTTTTTACCTCAGACCAGGGATGTAGCTTAGTGGTTCCAGCATCTGTCTTGCAAGCGCAAGGACCCGGGTTCGATCCCTGGTAACCACATACTATATTGGGCGTGGAGATTTACACCCAGAACAATCAGTACCACATCCCACAGTGCCGGGCGTGGTGGCTCACGCCTATAATCCCAGCACTCGGGAGGCAGAGGCAGGAGGATTGCTGTGATGTGAGTTTGAGGCTGAGCTGAGGGCCACCCTGAACCACAAAGTGAGACCCCATCTCAAAAAAAAAAAAATAATTAAAAATAATAATAATAATAATTGTTTACCTCTTTCCTTCAACAATTTGTTCTCACTTTTAAGATAGCAAACTACCAAGTGCAGCGATTATGTGTGTGACAACACCGAAGGAGCCGTATTCTTATTATTTTGGTATAGGGGATCTTGCTTCAGGACAGACTGGAACAGGAAAAGGCAGCCTCCCCCTCCTTATGCAGGACCTCTGTTACAGAACCCAGCAAATGACCAACTAGGGAAATGCTGTGGCTAGAGACTTTTTAACTGAGCAAGCTCTAGCATTCACTGTTATAAACAAAAAAAATCAGTAGATATTCTTTTAAAAACTCACTGACGTTTCTATTTCTTGTGTATGCAAAATAACAAATCAGGCAACTAGAGGTGAAATGCCGCATCCTGTCTTCTTTGAACCCCAATACCAGGGATCAACTCAGGACCTGTGCTTTTGAGGCAGACATGGTGTCACTGAGCTAAATCCCCCACCCTAGAAATGAAATTTTAAAAAATGCTTTCTCTTTACTTTAAAAGAACTATGTACTGGTAAATAGTTTAAGTGGAAAATGATACTTACTGCTTTTTTTATTTAAATGTTTTTAAAATATGATCTAAATCTCAGAACACTATTTTTTCTTCAACAAGTGTAACTTTATGCTACATGGAGTCTAATCTGTGTATTTTATTCTAGGAAGGCAGCTATTTGCCCAGAGAAAGCGGAATGCCATATCTAAGTAGTATTATATGCGCTTTCTTTTTTTCAAGAGTGATACATGTTAGAGGAGCTTAGCCCTTATGAGAAACACGAGCAGGAAAGAGGAAAGCACTCAAAGTGCGCTCACAGACGTGTCAGGAACTGGCCTGCTGATGTGTGTCTGCCAAGGAAGATAGCACAGCAGGGAAACACGTATTAGCCCGGAAGGAACTTTTCCCCGCAGCCCATTGTGCTGTGTCTCCCCTCAGAGAAAGACGAAAGATGAGTAGCGAGGTCCTTATCGTCACCAAGCAGCTGACAAGGGTTCTGGCTGCCAGGCTGGCTTCGAGATTAAAAAGAGGCTGGTTTCAGGGTCCCCCAACTTCCTTCAGCAGACAGCAAAACAAATACTTCTCAAACTCAAGAGAAATGCAGGTGAACTAGCTGACATTTTTGAGAAATTAGCGAAAGAAATAAAACCAAGGATGTTAGACAGTTACCACCTTTATTCTACTTTAGCCTTTCAATTCCACTTATTTTTTGAAGACAAAAGAACTGTCTGGTTTTGAAAAAAACACAGTTCGACCAGTGTGGGCTGTAGATTATAAACTGATACAAAGTGACATAGTAAAATAACTTCAAGGACACCTTAGGACGGGGGATTTAGCTCAGGTGGTACCGTGCCTACCTTAGAAGCACAAGAACCCAAGTTTAATTCCCAGTACTGCTGAACAAAGCAACCAAAACAAAACAAAAACAAGGACAGCTTAAATATACACAGTTAACGTTTTACTACAAATTTTAGCAGAAGCTTCATGCATCGCTGCAAGAGAAAACTTACATGGCAAGTGCGAGACTCGACCTTGCTCCCTTTCTCCCTCTGACGCTAGTAAAGATGAATTCACAGGTTCTCCACCAACAGACGGGAGGTCAACAGCCAACAGAGCTGCCCACAATGGGCAGTCAGTAAAAGCGAGAAATGTTCGTGTCTGTTGTTGAAAGCTGGGATTTGCGGTCAAGAAGAAGAATCACTATTGTGACGGATACTGGCGATGTTTTACACAGGGTACTTCATAAAGCTTCTATGAATGTATGGAAGGATAGACGGATAAAGGGATGGATGGATGGATAACTGTAAGTGCAGAGGTACCTGGGTTCACAAATGCTTTTCTTTGCGAGTGATTTGGTTCTCAAACACAAGTGTCTGACAAGATTTTTGTCTGCAAACCCTGCACGAGGGTTGAACATGACCACAATCATCTTTTCCACAGGATCAAGAATACAACCATCTTTTCCAGAATTGCAAAACAAATTAAGTTCATGAACCGAGGTATTTTATAATGTATTCAGAAATTCCAATGCTAAAATTTCATAAGTATCAAGTAAATAACTTAATTTCTTTACAAGGAATGGAGACAAGAAGCTTGCAGATTAAATGACAAACAAAGATTCTGTGAGTTAAAGACCTGAGCTATGCAATTTGGTATTAACTTGGGCAATATTTACAATGTCTTTCCGAACAACTGGCACAGCACCTGACCTCTTTAGTTCAACTTGCTCCAGACATCAGCTCAGAAAATTATCAACTAAACCCAAGGAAATCACTAAGTGATTACAGAAAATGGATTCACTTTTCTCCTCAGGGTTTATCTTGCAAGGAGGTAGTTGTAGGGTTTGGATGAAAATTAAAAGTCTAACAGCCTGAACAGTTTCCTAAGCCTACCTAACCCTAAACATTCTATCTTTTTGATATATTTTAGAATTAAACAACATCTCTTTATTGAGTGTCAGTTAGAGTGTAGTCTGGGCTGATGCTGGGTAGGAGAGGACACTGGTTCTAATGGATTCAGAAGTTCCGGCTGATCTTCAAATTAGGTGTTCCTTAGGATTTGGCACCTGACAATGCTTGGCTGGGAAGGGAACAGCATCCGCTCAGGTAAAGAACATGTGGATAAGGTGGTATTCCTTGGGAGCTTGGCATACCGAGGACCAGGAACTGGCCAGCGTTTCTCACCTGTATTCAACAACTGTTCTATTTCTCTTCTATTCCTCACAGGTCTTCAGTTAGATCAGTGGCACTGTGCATCTCTTCTACCACTCTCTTCCATCTCTCATCATCAAATGGAGTATGTAAAACCCGCATCTGGCATTCTGGATACCCTGTACGGTGACCTCACTTGTATCCCAAAGTTAGTTTGCCCAAATGCAAAGACCAATTGGGGACATTAAACTGAGACAGTGTAGTAGTATAATAGTATAATTCTTTACAGGAAGGACACTGTATCCTGGAACTGGCCCTGTGCTGAGCACCACGAGAATAAGCAGAAATCTGAAACTCCAGCCCTTATATTTATAGCGGGTTTTTAGACTAGTGAGAAAAGACAGCGAAGGGAGGAACTAAGAAATGCACAGGGTGTGACGGTGCAAGCCACTCTAAGCGAAGGGCCTCTATCCACAGAGTTTTCAGGGCAGAAAAAAAGGAAAGGCATACGGCACTCCATGGACTACAAAGGCAAAGACTACATACAATACTTCTAAACAACTTCAGTTGAAACATAGTAAGTCTTTATAAATCTCAAAAAAATAATATTTAAATTCACACAAGAAAAAAATAAATGTTTAGAACTTTCAAAGAACATTATTTTAGGAGGAGCCGCGAGAAAAGGGTGGAGAAGAACAGACCAACCTGAGAAGATGCATCAGCTGAACAGTGAGGAACAGAAGAAAGAGCACACGCTGTGGTCACAGAAAAACTGGAGTATAAAACCGTGTATGTCTATTGGGTTTTACACTAAAAATTGGGTTTAATATCGAATTAACCAGGATTAGAATACATAAATACAAATCAATAGAAGTTTCAGGTGATGAGCTGCTGTTTTGAGTTTTTTGAAAATATAAAAAGTAGGGCTGGGGATTTAGCTCAGTGGTTCCGGTGCCTGTCTTACAAGTGCAAGGGCCCGGGTTTGATCCCCAGTAACCACATACAATACTGGGTGAGGAGACTCATGCCCAGCAGCAATCAGTACCACATACCACAGTGCTGGACATGGTGGCTCACACCTGTAATCCCAGCACTCGGGAGGCAGAGGCAGGAGGATTGCTGTGATGGATTTTGAGGCTGAGCTCAGGGCCAGCTTGAACCACAAAGCGAGACCCTGTCTCAAAAAACGTAAAAAAATAAAAGAAAATATAAAAAGTAGACTGGCACACATTTCTTCAAGCTACTACTCCATTATATCCCACAGGAGCACTCTTCACTCTACCCCCTCTGGTGCAGGTAGTGTCCCTCACTGAAGGTGCATGAAACTGTGCAGGATGGTCATGGGTACTCGCGTCTGAGCACACTTCTGCCGTTTAACGGGTGAGGGACAGGGTCAGAATATCTGTGATACACCCGATGGTCCCACACAAAGATGGACTGTCTCTTATAAGCACCATCGACACCACTATAAGAAACTGCCACTAGGAGTGGGTCAAAGATCAGTTTTTCCAGGACTTTTCAAGTGCTAAAATACTAAAAATCCCAAAATTCAACCAAATACCATGAATGTAATGTGAGTATGATTTAAAAATAATGAAGATAGAAATGAGGAAAAGAATTTACAGAAACAGGGAAAAAAACCTCATTTCCTAACACAGGTTACACTGGTTTAATGCTAGAGGTGATAATGCAGCAAACACTGAGGGTCTAAAAGTTATCACCACTCAGTGCTGCCACTTCTCCATGACCCATCATCCCGCACGTGGCTCCTGAAGGTCTGCAGCTCCCGTCCTGACCTCCACGTTCCCCACAGTGGAAGCCCCGCAGCCTCTGGAAGCCTGGGCTAAGCATATGCCTAGCACTTTAACCAAAATGAGTAAGTCCAGAAAGGCCATAGCTGCTGTGTGCAGCACCTACCCCGGGGCCTGGAACAAAAAGGCAAGAAGGGGTAGAAAAATATCCTCAAGTAGGGTATGGAAAGGCAGAGCCTGCACGCTCAGTTAAGCGGCTCTCCATCTTTTCTGCATTTTCAGTACTTAAAGAATCAAGAGCATACTTAACTTTCCAAAAGGCTGTTGATACTGCCATCTAGCGAATATGATTCTTTTTACAACAGAAAGTCAAAAACTCAAGAGCTCAAGGGACTATTTCTAAGGCAGCCTTCAGACAGTCCAGGTCTACTATTTTCAGTCTCATTTGAAGTACCACATACTATTTACCAAGAAGAAAAGAAGTAATGCAGTTCTGCAGCCTGTGGCTGTGTCCATTTAGGAATTAGCAAAACTTACCAAATAAGCACAACTGGCATCAAGCACACTTTGCACAGACAGCAGCGAGGCTCTGCTCCAGCCCAGGCTTGACTGTTATAGCTGTGTCCCTATCAAGCCACTGAGGACAGCCTGGCCCACTTGTCAGTCTAGTGAACACCCTGCTTTTCCAGAGTTAGCGGCTCATTTCAATCTCGTCTCGATTCCTTGTCTGGCTGGGCTGCCTGGGGGCCGAGTCAGCGGTCTATTCCTAGCATGTTGATAAGTCCTCTGGTGAGACAAGCTATCTCAGTGCTCTTTTCTTACTTCCTGTTATTTTCCCTCAGTTCCAATCACCTACTGATTTTTAACTTTATTGTCTATATCCTTTCAAGTCAATATACAGGTTTTTTTCCCCAAAACAAGATTGGGTACTTATAAAGAGAACACACTCATGACACTTGCTGGGATCCTGAGGACAGGACTGTCAGCACAGGGATGAGAAGATCAGGCAACAGCACTGTGATTCCTTCCCAAGATCACTGTAAGGTCCCTTTCCAGAGGTTAATGCTCTACTAGAGAAATCAGTGACAGTCTAAACTGGGGCTCAAACTAGGGTCACCACCAAGGCCATTACCCATGTATAATTCCAGTCTTCTTTGAATGCGGACTCCTGAGAAGCTGGGCTTGAATCTCTGTAGCCCCTTCAACTGAAGGGGCTGCTCCTTTCCTTCTCATCCCACAAATCCACTCCATGTCCCTCCAAGACTGCTTCACCTGCCCTCTGCTCCACAGTGACCCATGTACCCCTGCTGCGAAGTTCCTATGGAAGTGGTTTACTTGTTTAATCCAAAGACCGAAGGCAGAACACAGTCCACCTCAATAGGGATGAAAATAACAATCCTGATGTCCTGAACACATCACACACACACACTACACATACACGCACTCATGCATGCATGCACGCACGCACACACACAGTGGGCTATATCATTGCTACTTTAGTGCATACCATACTAATCTGAGAAGAGGGATCTGCATACTGGTTAACTGCTTTCAACCTGTGTTTAGCTACTTTCTCCAAAACTGCCAGAAGCACAAAAGAGCTCAGCTCCAGGCTTGGTGGAAGGCATGCTGGGTAATATGTATATTCTTTGTGCAGGCACAAGCAATTTTTAAAAAATGAGGTCTTGTCATTCAGATTGGCCTCAAACTTGTAATCCTCTTGCCTCACCCTCCACATTTTACTCTAAAATATTTCATTTCTATGCAGAGATAAGAATATATAAGAATTAGATGGTTATGCTGATAAGAGCAAAAATACTGCTGGGAAGACTTTTTTTTTTTTTTTTTTAATGTGACAGGGTCTCGCTTTTGTAGTTCAGGCTGGCCCTGAGCTCAACCTCCAACTCACATCACAGCAATCCTCCTGCCTCTGCCTTCCGAGTGCTGGGATTACAGGCGTGAGCCACCACGCCCGGCACTGTGGTATGTGGTGCTGGTTGCTGCTGGGCGTGAGTCTCCACGCCCAGTATTGTATGTGGTTACCTAGGATCAAACACGGACCCTTGCGCTCACAAGACAGGTGCCGTAACCACTGAGCTAAATCTCCGGCCGGGGAAGACAAATTATTAAAAAGACCTGGAAAACAACAGCAGCAGCATCTGAAGGTCAGGCAATTCATATCTAAGGTTTTAAATTGTGTACATCTTACTATTTAATGACATGTACCCTTGACTTTATTAAAAAGTAACATGAAACAAAGTCCTCAGTGGCTTCTTTGTTTGAAATTCACTTTCTGCTCCAGCAGCAAAGGCTAAGTCTCATCTGAAAAGTATGACACAAGATTCTATGGCTTTTATCTCACGTTCAGTCACCTGTGGGCCCACTGCTTCCCCCGGATGGTCTAAACAGAATCTTGATGGAAAGTCTAACTTAAGATGGTAAGTCTTACCAGTTTTACACATCAGAAGTTAGTGAGGAGCCAGGGATTCCGCTCAGTGGTTCTGGCACCTGTCTTGCAAGCCCCAAGGCCTGGGTTCAATCCCTGGTAACCACATACAACATTACTTGGCGTGGTGACTCACCCACCAGCAATCAGTACCACACACCACAAGCTGGGCATGGTGGCTCATACCTATAATCCCAGCTCTCTCAGGAAGCTAAGGCAGGAGGATTGCTGTGAGTTCAGGACCACCCTGAACTACAAAGTGAGATCCTGTCTTAAAAAAAAAAAAAAAAAACCCACATATTAAGAATAAAATAAAATATAAAGTATAGTAAACTAAAATGAATTTGAAGTAGTTAGCAGTGAAGTTTAAGGACTCCCCCAAAGAATTTACAAAGTCATAACCTTATCAAATGTTTTCTAAATTAAAATATTACAGATTCATAATATCAGCTTAATAACAAGTCTTTGTTTTTCATTGTTTTGTCTTGGTGGCCTTGAAGATGGAACTCAGTATCTCCACAATGAACAACACTCCCAGCCCTTTTTATTAGAGAGAGGGTCTTACGACACCACTAATCTGCCTAGATATAGCTTGAACTTACCATCTTCCTGCTTTAGCTTCCCAGAGTTCTGGGATTACATACATTAACAAAGTAAATTTTACTAGTCAAAATAGTTTCAATCTCTATCTTTCCAACAGCTTTGCACAGAGTTTTAGGTCCGGTTTTTCTCCCCTTTGTGTTCTCAGAACATGACGCGTTGCAATGCTCTTGAAGGACTCAGTTCCTGTGGACAACTGGGTAGGAAGAGAGTAGGCGGCCAACAGTGACCCGAAACTGAACAGGAGGCGTGGGTACATGCCCACGGGCCACTTCCCATGCTTCCATCCAGGAAAGGCTGTACTGAGGCGATGCGTATGAATGCATCTATTATGCCTGTCACCACTGCCTGATCCCACTCAAAGTTTAACACTGACTTAGGTCACCTCCCTCAGATACAATCTGGACCGTGGCTGGGGTGGAGGCTGTTAAGTCACTTTGTAAACTGGCATCATCTAGGAGGCTTCGGAGGTGCGGTTCAGCAGTCACACCCTAGTGACTACAATCTTTGTAGACAAGAGTTCAATTCTGTTTATCCCGCTGGGTTTATGAAAGACTAACCAGACATCAGCCTGGATGACGGCTCCACTGGTCCTGAAGGACAGTTACAGTTAGGGCGGGTTCCTGTTAACTTCAAGTACTGTGAAGAGCCCGCATACCAACGCCCTCAAATTACCATCTTCACTTCACTTGCTGAATGCAATGACATTTTTCTATTTATAATACTGGCCAATAAAGTTTTTTTTTTTTTTTTTTTGGGGGGGGATAGGGTCTTGCTTTGTAGTTCAGGCTGGCCTTGAGCTCACTATGTAGCCCAGGCAAGCCTCGAATTCACAGCAATCCTCCTGCCTCTGCCTCCTCCTGAGTGCTGGGACTACAGGCTCGAGCCACCACTCCCAGCCTCACGGTCGGTGGTACTGATTGCTGTTCAGCATGAGGCACCACGCCCAGTATTGTATGTGGTGGTGGTGGTGGGGGGGATCAAACGAGGGACCTTGCGCTTCCAAGTCAGGCACCGGAACCACTGAGCTAAATCCCCGGCCTGAGATAATTTTTAACTACTCTTTTTACATATATAACAAAAACACACATGCTGATAAAGGAGAATTGGTCTAATTTCACGTAGCAGCATTATGTTTCAGATGAAATCATTATTCTAACTCTAAAAGTTTTACACGCTTCCACAAGTTCTGATAATAAATCGCACAAACACAGAGATAATCACAACAAATGACAAATAACAAAGAGCAGAGAAGGGTCGTTATGGTGTTGCCAAAAGATCAAGCTAATTTCAGCACTTCCTCCTCTCACCGTTTTCTTCACCTACAATCCTTTCAACTCCACCGTAATGTTTCTTCCCAGCAGTGAGTCAGGACAGGAAGAAAGGGAGAAGTCACGGGGCGCACACAGCTGTGGACGCACATTTTTCCACACCTGCACCTCAGGGCTTGGTGGAAAACACAGGGCTGGCCTCCTGAACCAAGCTGAGCTTTGTGTGCAGGAATGAGCAGCTGATTCGGGACTTTGTAGAAGCAAGAATCTGCACAAGAACCAACAAGCCCAGGGCAGAGGTGCCAATCAGACCTGTGTTTGGCAGGCGTAGTCATCTACTTTCAGATGGATTCTGATGTGCCAAAGCTAACTTCATTGCCATTACGATGACCAAAAGCACACACAGGAACTGAGAACAGCGAAAGGAAAGAAAGGCCCTTGTACACTTACCAGTTTAAGACCAGGTTTTAAAGAATGACCCTTGAGAACGCCTAACATTAGAATTCAAGTGACCGCCCCAGGTTTTCCCTTGGGCGTAAAACCCTAAAAAATAAAAATCTTAGTGGAAGGCCAGGGATTTAGCTCAGTGGTTCCGGCACCTGCTTTGCAAGTGCAAGGACCAGGGTGTGACCCCAGGTAAACTACATACGACAATGTTGGATGTGGAGACTCACACCCACCAGCAATCAGAACCACATACTAGTGGCAGGCGTGGTGGCTCACGCCTGTAATCCCAACACTCAGGCAGAGGCAGGAGGATTGCTGTGAATTAAAGGCTGAGTTCAGACCAGTCTGAACTACAAAAAAAAAAAAATCTTACTGGACAGCTATAGCTCACCTGTTACTTCTTGGATTTTAAGCCAACTGAGTAGCCAGCCTTACCACATCTAAACCTCCCAGAACATAAACTCCCTGCAGGCACACTCTCCTTGTTTTTCTCTGGCATTTCACGCAGGCCGTCCATATGTATGTGCTGAGTGGATTAATAATATATGAAGAGCTTATTAATTATAGTCCTTTTTCAAAACCAATTGTCCTATAAGAGGACTGACTTATAATATACCTTTTGATTTTTTTTTTTTTTTTTGCTATTTTTAAAATTTTAGAAACTCCAGTTTGCTAATACGTGGTGTCTCAGATCACACTTGTGACTGAAAACACTTTGGTTCAGAAACAGAAGTGTGTGGCAAAATCCTGCCTCTGTCCACACGCTCTGCATCAGGTGACAAGGCCACCTCTCCCGCACAATGTGAATGTACCCATCTTTCCCAAAACCACAGAAGGCATTAAGTCCGCGCACTGAGGTCTTACTGTGTCTACAGTCTCAGTGGAGGCTCCCTCTGCCCTTCCTAAGGGAGAAAAATTAGAAACACATCAATTGCTCGGCACCAGGGGAAAGCTTACAAGAACTATGCCACCTAATACAACAGAAAGGTATTCATAAGAACACCTTCCTAAAAGTGTTCCTAATGAAAGTTCCTTATATTATTTTT
>PVIR01043403.1:0-12052 GCA_004026965.1 Petromus typicus
CACACACTGGACCTACAAGTATGAATTCATTTCCTAAGATGTTTGCTGAATGCAAATCAGGCATTCAGTCTTTCATTTAATACACATCACTACACCTGACGGTTAGCCATCTGGGATCTGGCAGAGAACAATATTGATGAGATTCTTGGCTTTTATGGAACTTTCATGGTGAAGCTGAGAAAAATTCCAACATAAATGAGTGAAAGATTCCATAAACATGTCCTGAAAAGAAAGCAGTGGGACTTATGGGGATTTGGGAGTGAGAGAGTACACAGATGTGAGCCTATGGTCAAGGAGCACTGGGTGAGAAAGCTTGGAGGAGCACCAGGGAAGGCGCTCAAGGGCCGCCTGGGGCTGATTCTTTCCAGAAAGACACTCAGTCAAGGGCTCTTTCAGGAACCTTTGGAGACCCAGTCCCCACTCAAGGCCTGGCTCCTCTGTAGCCCAGACTCACAGGCTCAGCCTAGCATTACTTACTGACCATGACACTTTCTTCTATGGAGATTTCTTGTTGGTGTCACCTTAAACTAGCTTTGGGGATACAGATGCCCTTCTGTCCCTTTCTCCTTCTAATCCCTACAGCTCCTGAGTGATCAAGTTCCTCTTTCATGCAACAGGAAAGAAGTGTGAAGAAAGATAGTTCTCACAACATGGGCTCAGTCTTGTTTTTGCCATCGTGGTGTTTTTTGGTAGTGCTAGTTGTTTGTTTTTTGCTTTGATAAGACAAATGTGGAGCACACTATTCCTGAATCCACAGCTGAGGTAAAGAACTAAGAGTGAAGTCTGTGAGGAGGGAAGTCTGGAAAGGAGTCACTGTGAGATCTGGGACTGTGGGCCCCATTCCTGTATCATTGTCTGTATATTAGTTTCTCAGAAGTCTACTTGTTCTGTGCTATAAGGGCTGTTCCCGCAGGACCTGCCAGGGCCCAGTGAGATATAAAACAGCAATATGACAGAAGGCTCTATTACTCCCTTGAGGGCAGAAAGCACCAAATACTCTTCTGTTTAGGGTGAGAGGAGAGCGTCATCTCACACTCTTGTTTGAGGTGAGGACTTGATGGGCTATGGTCCCTGAAATCTGTTTCTATCTGCTGTTTCTTGACCCAACACTTCAGAGTTAGCTTTGAGTCAAATGTACTCATTGTTGGGCGATTAATGGCTCCTGTTTGCTGTCCTAGTTGGGGGATCTTGGGATACTAACAAGTACTCTTTCCTATCCTGGAGATTAAATTATGTTGGCTGCAATGTGAGGTATAGTAACAGTATCCCCACCTTCCAGGATAGGGATGTATTGTCTGTGTTTGTGATAAAAGACCACATGGTTCCTCGAGCACAGTACTGGTTTGCAGGAGCTGGTTCGCAGGGGCTTGAAAGCTGATAAATTTTCAGGCATTTTGTGAACCCACTGAATTGCTAAGCTCAGCAAGTATTTTAAATCAAATCATAAAAACTTACAAATAACATGCAAATTTTAAAAGATAATATATAGCCAACATTCCTTATATATCACCATTATTGTTGTTGCTGACACTGCATACCTCCATGATGTGCCTTTCTTCCCAACTCCATGCTAGTCACATCAGCAGTAGGAAATCTACCACGGTGGGAGTAATGGAGCAAAGAAATGGGCAAGTCTGGGTGTATCTGGGTGTATGTGGAATGATACTAATTTGTCTTTCTGAAAGTTGATTGTGGGTTGTGGATGACAGGCCCCTGGGATGGGTGTGTCTGCAGAGTACAAGGTGGCTGAAGCCCTTCCCACCAACTGCTCCTGCCAGGGTGAACCCTCCCTGTGACACAAACACAACAACACTCAGAAAGTGAGTGAGAAGTCTCTCTTTCAGCCTTGTCTTCATCTAGCGCCACCTATTGGGTGAAAGTTGGCAGCAAAGCCCCATCAAAAAAGATCGAAGAGACTAGGCTTTCATGAGTCCATGAAGGTGGACTCATCAGCTCTGGTGATCTCGGGCTGCCTCATAGTTCTTGCTGTTCTGTTTAGGTCTGTTGTATGATTATACATACAGTGTCCATTTATTTCCTTCTCATCCTATATTCTGTTGGTTTAATTTCTTCTTTTTGTCATCTTGAGGTGACACTTTGATTTTACAGTAAA
Source organism: Petromus typicus (assembly GCA_004026965.1). NCBI lineage: Eukaryota > Metazoa > Chordata > Mammalia > Rodentia > Petromuridae > Petromus > Petromus typicus. The sequence goes on from PVIR01043403.1 coordinate 2,114, forward strand.
GAATGGTGAACAGTTCAGTCATTCTACTGTGTTATTAACATTCGGCTCTGATGGCCTCTATAGTTCCAGTGAAGGGATATGTGGAAAATATCAGGTGGCTGCTGAAAGTGATATAAGGAGCTGGAGAGACTCAGAGCTTAGGGAGCAGAATGTATGAAGCAGTTGTGAAATAGCATGTTGGTCTCACGAAGGCAGAAGCATTTACCATGGGATCAGTCTCTACATTGATTGCAAACATAAAGTGAGTTTTTAGTAATACCAGTTGAATGAATGAAGTGGAAATAGAACAAATATTAGAAACTCAGTAGGTCTGGTGGGAAAAGTAGAAAAAGCGGGTGAAGTCTGCGCCCATGAGATGGTAAGATGTAGGTTGCTGGGGACGTGATCTAAGGTGCATCTCCCTCATTGGCCTTTCCTTTCTCTCACTTCTTCCTGGCTGCCCTGGGGTGAGCAGGTGTCCTTGCAGTCAGGCAAATGTGGTTGGAAACTATGAACCAAAATAAACTTCTCCTTTAAACTGTGGGTATCTGGTGTTTTGTGCCAGCAAAAAGGAAAGTTACTAAGACACCAGCCAGCTTACTTCTCAAGAGGAATCATGTCTGTTCCCCCAGAAATGTTTGGTTCTAGAATCCTACTCATCATTCATTTATCCCTTTGAGAGCTTGCCACGTGGCCCATCCTGCTGGGTGTAGGGTTTACCTGGGGGAACTGCAAGGGCAAACTTCATCCTCCAGGATGTAGACTCAATATTTTCTTCAGAAATGCTTCTAAACTGTCTATTCAAAAACTTTGCTGTGCCTTATCTCCCGTCTTAGTAATTCACACTGGTTTGCAGAAAAGGAGAATCAAGTATACGCTTGATGATAATGAATTCTCGTTTCACTGACTGTACACCACATTTCTTAGCTCACATCTACCATAGAGTTCAGATATGCTGTGTTCCTCTTACTATCCTATATAATTGCTTGTACATTTTGTAACTATTATACTTCAGAGTGTTACCAGACCCTTAGGTCCATATTCTCAGGTTTCTTTGCTGACTTCTGATCAAATCAAAGGAGTCCTTTAATTTTGGTAAAAAGAAAAAGTTTTTTCAAAGCTAGCACCAAGGACACTGTATATAGGGGTAGTAGGTTCTCTTATAGCTAGGATAATTGGGGTGAGAGAATAAAAAGGAACAGTGGATATATTTACACTTATTTCATCCTTTTCTGACTCTGACCTCTCACCTTCCTGTGAAAATGAATCTGAATTTAGACTCCTGCTGCCAACACCTGCATATTCTGACCATTCATCTGAGGTGAGTAGAGGTAGAGGAAGCTATTTATACTCTAGACCTGAGGAAGTTCAGAGAAGCCACCTGTGTCTAAAGGATAAAGAAAATCTAACTTTCAAAGTTTGACTTTGCAGTGCTGGTTACAGAAGTTATACTTTCTCGGTGCCATCTACAGAGTGCTATCTACAGAACAGATAAGTTTAGACTTGACAGTAGACTCTAGTACAATTTAGGATCTGATCTTTTAAAATACCTGATATTGTTCAAGTTTAGCAAAAACAAAAAAAGATTTTATGACTTGGGCTTCAATATTGGTCACATCTGTCCAAACTCAGACACAGTCTGATGGATCATGACCCAGGAGACCTACCTTACCACTGAGGGAGAAGACTGCACATGGTAAATTGCAATGCCTTCAGAAAAGAGAAATTCATTAGGAGACAAAGGGGGAAAGTTGTGAGGATGACTATGTTTCAACACTACCCAAAATAAGTGACACTGTAGAAGCTGTAAAAAACAGTTCTTAAATATAATTGCCTTAAAGCCCTTCCAGAAACAGGCATAGTTTTATAATCCTTTCCTGAATTCTAGGAGACACAAATGAGTTCTCACTCTTGGACCTTGCTTTCTCTTCTACTTCTTTCCATCTAGATTCCCAGTTCTTGTTTGCTTTTAAATGAGAAAATCCAATCACAAAGGAAAAATAAGAACATATTTGGACAATTTGCCCACAGGGCTTTTCACCATTTTGCTCAGACACTGAGAAGATTTTTATGGTACCTAGAGTTTAAATGGGTGATCATCCTACAGTATGTAGATGTTATTCTTATCTCCAGCCCAAATTGTGGAGTTATGCAACCATAATATTATCCAGCATCTCAATTTTTTAGCTAAAAAGAGATATAAAGTGTTAAAGCAGAAAAAGGGAAACCCCGACGATGCTCAACGACCATGCCACACACCAGACAACCTGGCAGGAGATTTTATTAAAGGGAGTCTCTGGAGCCGGGGAGGGCAAAGGAAGGAGAGAGAGAGAGAGAGAGCGAGTAGGGGAAGAGGTCAGTGATTTATAGGGGCCAGATTTGTGTGTGCAGGTCAGACAAAGAGATTCTCCTTGATAGGTGAGTTTTAAAGGTAACTTGGGCCTGAGTGGCTGGCCTGAGTTAAGTCATGGCCTCGGAGAGGGGATGACTGCTACGTTGTCCCTCCTGAGTTTAGGTGTTTATGGAAAGGTGGGGCCTGAGTTTTAAGAGATATGGCCTTCACAGTAAAAGGGAACAGAACCTGGTAGGGGGTTTTGAGTAGTCTTTGCCAACACCGGAAAGTCATATTGTAAGGTTAGGTAACTTATAACAGTGCAACTTTTCTAACCTAAAGCCTCAAAGAAAAATATTCAGATAACCCTTGAGAGAGCTAGCACTTGGAATACATTCTTACACCCAGGGAATGAACAACTCTCTAGGAACCAAATCCAAGCTATCTGTGACCTCTATCTGTCTGACACCAAACAACTTTGTTCCATTTTGGGAATGGCCAGCTTCTGCCAAATAACTAATTTTGGACAGATTTCTGGATATCTAATATTTGATGCTGTCAAGGTTCCTGAGTCTATGCACTTAGAAAAAAGGGACTGATAATGCTTTTCAAGGAATAAAGCAAGCTTGCACGTAGGCTTGAACACTAAGATTACCTAGCTTAAGAAAGTTCTTGTATATATCAGAAAAGAAAGGAATTATTTTGAATGTCTTGACCAGAAAAGCTAGGACAAGAATCCCACTCAGTGGCCTACTTTTCAAAAACAAAACTAGATAAGGTGGCTTCTGTGTGGCTGCCTTGCATGGAGATAATAGCAGCTATAGCTATGCTAACAGAAGAAACCACAACACTAACTTGGGAACAAGAAAATAAGAGCGTTAACTACTCATTAGCTCAGTGCTATTTTTGAGATAATAGGTAACTTGTGATTGACCAGAGAATGTCTTAAGGCACATTTAGAAGTATAAGGGCACATTTCCAGACAGCCCTGAGATTATCTTAAAAGATTTGCATGCAAAACAAATAAAAGTGTCACTGTCCATTCTTTATTTAAATCTGAAATGAAACCAAGAGCCTTTGATTGGAGCATTGAAATCTGGCTCCAGGGCAAGCAAATTTTTGATAGGACAACTGTCTCAGTGCCTTATATGCATGAAGGATAAAGCTAATCCAGGAATTCCAGATATAAAAGACCCCTTTTCCTTGTCCCCATGGCTGTTGCAAGTATATGGGCATACTCTCTGCAGAACATACTTTTTTCCACATTCAATATATGTATATCCCTGCTACCTTTTGAGTGTCTTGTCTAATTCTTTGTTCACAACACCAAAAACTTTGAAAGAATTTCCATGGGACTCATCATCCAGTAACAATACCCTCTTGGGATGAAGTGTTTGGCTTCCCTTTGCATATGCTTCAGCTACCTTTGATGGCTGATGGTGACAGCCAGATGACAGGGCCCCTCAAGGCCCTCAAGATTGAGGGTATGATGAAGCAAGGGATGAACTGGAATCAAACTTCATTGGTTTGTTTTGAGACAGTATCTTTTGAGAGTGTGGATTACAGGCATGCACCACCATATCTGGCCCTTTTTGGGGGAATATTAATAGTTACTTTCTTTGGAGACAAGTGGCTTCTCCAAACTTCCTCAAGCTCAGAGATAAACAGCCATCCCCCTTCTCAGGTCATATGAAAGGACAGAATATGCAGATGTCGGCACAAGGAAGTCTAGTCCAATTTCACTTCCACATAGAAAGAAGTGAAGTCAGGGGCCGGGGATATAGCTCAGTGGTTCTGGCGCCTGTCTTGCAAGCGCAAGGACCCGGGTTCAATCCCCGGTAACCACATAACAATACTGGGTGTGGAGACTCACCCCAGCAGCAATCAGTACCACATACCACAGTGCCGGGCGTGGTGGCTCACGCCTGTAATCCCAGCACTCGGGAGGCAGAGGCAGGAGGATTGTGATGTGAGTTTGAGGCTGAGCTCAGGGCCAGCCTGAACCACAAAGCGAGACCCTGTCTCAAAAAAAAAAAAAAACCTTAAAAAAAAAAAAAAAGAAAGAAGTGAAGTCAGAGTCCCAGAAAAGAGACAAAACAAGCCTGGACATATCTGTGGCCTCATTATGTTCTCTCATCTCAGTGTTTCTTGCTCTAAAGAACCTACCACAGCTGTATGTGATGAAACAGTTAATTCTGTACAGACCAACCTCAGGATTTCACAAAACTCAATTAATGAACTCACACACACAAAAAAAATCTGAAGAGCTTTTTATTGGAAATAAGAAGGTATTTAAAAAAAAAAAAAGGTTCTTTGTTTCTTTAGAAGAGGAATCCAGGTCTTTTTTTTAAATTCGTTACTGCAGATCCAGATCCAACTCTGAATCTTGTGCTTGTGAGGCAGGCTCAGCACCAGAGAGCTAAATCCCACACTATCAAGGGGATATGTGAATCAAGTGGACAGCAGGGTTAATAGGTGCTGTGAATATATACTTAGAAGGAGCAAGCTACATTTGATACTACTGTGGGAGGAGCTTAGATAATTATCTACAAGGAATAAGAGACATCTAAGAATCGGAATATGCTGCTCTGGAGGTCACTGTTAGCCCCCTTTTTATCAAGCCTTTCAGATAAGGCCAGAGTAGCACACTCACACTCTCTGCCAGTCTCCTCTTTCTGAGATAATTCCTTCACTTTGTCTTTGATTATCTGAATATGGTGTAACCACACTGGATTCTCTCCTGGACCTTCCCCTTATAATACTCAAGCCAGTGAAACAGTCCCCTTCCTTTCAAGTGTCTCAAGAACTCAATCAGAACCTGCTGTCCCATAGGGATCCAGTATGCCCAGCTTTCTCATCATGCTACTCAGATAACTTTAGTCTTGCAGAACATACTCAAAACGGAGCTTCCTAATCTTATACTTCACAACTCACTCTGCCCTTGAGAGAAGTCCTAAGAGCAAAAGGAATTACTTGAACCTAGGTCCCCTTTTAGGTGGCACATATTTAACAATGGTGAAGCTGATTTGCAGATGGTTTCAAATTCTGACTCTTGTTTAACCTATCTTTGAGAGATTTTCAGTTCACCTTGATCATTTGCCACAGCTCAGATGAGAAATAGAATCCTAGAAGAGGCTAGGAACTATGCAAGTGAACAATGTATTACAAGGGAAGAAAATCATTCTAGAAAGGTGGTTATCCATCTGACAGGACAAACTGGGACCACAATAATAGCAATGGACTAAGAATGATCATAGTGTCTCTTTTCATGGATATAAAAAGATGCATTAAGAAACCTGTTCATTATGATAAGATGAGATAATTCATTCAGATAAAGAGTAAATTCTGGGGCTGGGGATTTACCTCAGTGCTTCTGGTGTCTGCCTTGCAAGTGCAAGGTCCCTAGTTCAATCCTCAAATACAACAATGCTGGGCATGCTGACTCACACCCACCCACTCACACAACACAGTGCCAGGCATGGTAGCTCACCTGAAATCCCAGCACTAGCACTCAGGAGGCAGAGGCAGGAGGAGCTTGCCTGATACATAGTCAGCTCCGGGCCAGCCTGAGGTACAAGGCAAGACCCTATCTCAAGAAAAAACCAAAAAGAGTAAATTCTATCTTCTATTAGTTGAGTATACAAACAGATCTATTTTGGGGGAAGGGACAGGCACTGATGGGATATCATTTCATTTGTTAATCACTCCTAGATACTTGACACAAATTACAAAAATTTCAGGTGGAGTCCCAGGTGACTCTGGCTCAACTGCTGGTCATGGCCGTTTCTGAGTTCAAAAATCAAAATCCAAATGACAATGAGAAAAAAGCTTAAAATTATGGCTTCCACAACTGGTAATACTTTAAATGGCTCTAAGTGTTCTACAGGAAAGCCCATGAACAATTAAGGAAAGGGTTCTTACTTTAAGTGTGAAAGGACTGTGGACACTGGACATGCAATTGGACCAGGCCACTGCACACTTGTCAGGTAGTGTGCAGTACCTACATGTCAGGTAGAAAATGTGCCTAACTCTTGGCACTAGAGGAGTGACTGTCCCTGCTCCACAGAAGGGTTAGGTTGTCTACTTTGACAAAAATTGCTGACTGATTCATCGAATGAGAAATAAGAAGCTGGATAACACTATACATTTCTGAATTTGCTTATTAATTCTAGAAGTATTCTGGTGGGATTCATTGGGCTTTTTATATGAAGAGTCATGTCATCTGTGGATAAAGATTGTTTGATTTATTTTTTTCCTATATATATCTCTTCTATCTTTTTGTCTTGCCTGTTCTGGGCAAAATTTCAAATCTATGTGGAACAGGACAGGACAGTGACAGTGGATATCTATTGTATCTGGAGGAAGAGCAGTGAAGAAAACTCACCAGTTTCTGCCCTTATGGGCTTTACATTTTCAATGCTGGCTAAGCCAAGAGACTTTACTCTTATCTTCCCTCACTACAAGAAGGCAGAAACAAAGGAGAATGTTCGCAAACCTGGAAAAAGGGCCGCAGAGTACCCGAGAAGGAAGCCTTAGGGAAGGTGAAGATGTGGGAGCCAGTGGTCATATTGTAAAAGGACACAGCTCCAACCTCATAGTCCAGAACAACACCCACCACCAGGGGGTGCTCATGCAGCTCAAGGACAGTGGGGGAAGAGGTCAGAGCTACATAGCCACTCTGCGTACACAGTCGGATGGCCCAGAATCCAAACTCAGGTGCCTGCTGCATTCCCAGGCCTCTCTGCACATTTTCCATACACACTCCCACATCCCAGCCACTGCCTTCTCCAACATCCACTTCAAAGAGGTGTCTTCCTGAGGTGAAGCCCTCACAGCCCAGGACACAAGGGAAGGCAGTAAATCTCCTGGGAGAAAACTCAAGATTCTGCGGGCTGAGTCCACAAGATACTTGTCTCCGATCCTGAGAGAGAGTTAGGGCAGGATGAGCTGTATCTGGATCCAGTGTCACAGTGACTGAAAAATAAATAAAAATCCAGTTTTTATGGTGGTAATAACACAATGTATTTTAAATAAAATTAGTCAATGCTTAGATCCAATTTTTATGTTTAACTAGTTATGTGAACCAAGTGTAAAGTGAAAATCATTCACCTGTTATAGTGATTAATGGTAAGAGTCTCATAAGATAAAGTTTGCCCATCACTTAGTGAAATTTCTTGTGTAACTACTTAATAGAGGGTAATAATAATATCAGAAAGTAATCTTCATCATAACTGACTAAGTCATTCTGAGATGCCAAGGACTAGAAGTAACTAGAAAGAATACGGCTCCTGTCCAGTCCAAAAGTCTTCTCCTTTCCCATAGGCCTCTAGGGATCAAAAAATAGTGGAGCTGAAGTGAGCATTCCTCATCTCCACTTTATAACAACATATGCATACAAGAAATCAGCAACAGGAAGAGAAACAATTATTACTACATTACACTAAACACTGGTAAGTCTAACTTCAAAAAACAAACATTACTGAACATAAAATATCAGGTAAATATTAACACAGTTTTGGTGAGGGATGTCAATGCCCCACTGTCACAGATGACCTAGACAAAAAATCTACAAAGAAATATCAGAGTTGAGCCACACCTTCAAACAAAATGAACTTAATAGATATCTATGGAGTGTTCCCCCCAACAACAGAATACACATTCTTCTCAAAAGCACATGGAACTTTCTTCAAAACAGACCAAATACTAGCCCATCAGGCAGATTTAAATATATCAAATGATCCCATGCATGCTGTCAGATCGTAGTGCAATTAAACTAGAAAGTGATGGCAAAAAAACACAGAAATTATGCACATGCATAAACATTAAACATTGTCTTCTAAATCTTGAATCACTCAATGAATAATTGAGTCAATAATCCTGGAACAAATAAGTGAAGAATTTAGACAGTTCCTATACTCAAATGATAATATAACAAACCAGAACATATTGGACACCGTGACAGCAGTTGTAAGAGACAGCATATAGCTATGAATGCCTATATTAGAAAAAACATAGTGAAGCTAACTAGCCTAACGATGCACCTCAAAGTTCTAGAAAACTAAACAACAACAAAAACAATCAAAATCCAAAGTTAAAAAAAGGAAAACAATTTAAGATGTTGACATTCTTTAAGGCCTCCAAATTCCAACAGTAAAGATTTTGGCAATATGCAACTTTCAAATAGCAAACGAAAGACTTTAACAATAACAAAAAAAAAATAGAAATGATAATAAACTTAAACAAGACACAAATTCAGACTTCCAGATTGTCAAAAGGAAATTCAGGGGTGAGGTATAACAATCTGGGACTCATAAACTTAGAATACATGAAATGGCAACAAAAGAGGATCTGGAAAAAATGAAGTTGGAAATAATTTATCAGATAACAACAGAGAGTGATCATGATGAAAGACACAAGTAAAAAAATTAGACGAGCTAAGGAACTTGATGGAATCCCAGTACAGAAAATAAATGGATTCAAATGGAAATCCAGCAGATTAAAAACTCTATAGAAAATATGCAAAATAGGACCAGTAAATGTGAGGACAGAATCTCATCAAACATATGGTGGCAGTTAGCAATCAGGAAAAGAAAGATTTCTTAAAAATAGCAAGAGATCATGAGAAATCAATCCAACAGATGCTTAATGATGCAAAGAAGGATCATATTAAAACTGATTGGTAGAGTGGGCAGGCGAATGGGAAAAAATAAGAATTAAGTTGTGTCATATACTGGTACAAATTCTCAATGTCGAGTGTGATCACTGTATCCATAAAATCAATTAAAATAAAAGACTGATCGGAATCAATGAAGAAATAGACAAATGACATTTTAAAACTTTTCACAGAAATAATGGCAGAAAACCTCCCAAGTAGGGGAAAAGAATTTGACATACAGTGAGTGAAATATATAGGGGCTGGGGGTTTAGCTCAGTGGTTCCAGCACCTGTCTTGCAAGGGCAAGGGCCCCCTGGTTCAATCCCTAGTAACGACATACAACAATCCTAGGTGTGGAGACTCACATCTACCAGCAATCAGTACCACATACCTCAGTGCCGGGTGTAGTGGCTCACGCCTGTAATCCCAGCACTCAGGAGGCAGAGGCAGAAGAATTGCTACGAGCTCAAGGCTGAGCTCAAGGCCAGCCTGAACTACAAAACAAGACCTTGTCTCAAAAAAATAAATAAATAAATAAATAATGAAATATTAGAGCTGAACCAAACTTTTGAACAAATGGACTTAATCGAAGTTTATAGAATATACATTATTCTCAATGGTACATGGGTCATTCTAGACCATACGCTAACTCATAGAATATGCTTAAGTAAATACAAAACACCTGAAATTATCCCCAGTGTATTGTCAGATCATAGTGCAATGAAATTGAAAATCAATAGCCAAGAATTTCCAAGAACTTCACTAACATATGGAAATTGAATAACACCCTCCTGAATAACCAATGGGTTACAGACAAAATTAAAGGAAAAATCAGACACTTCCTATAACTAAATGATAATGGCAACACAACATACCGGAATTTATGGGACACAATGAAAGCAGTGCTACAAGGAGATCACAGCAGTGAACATCCACATTAGGAAAACAGAGCAATCTCAAATAAATAACCTAA
>PVIR01043404.1:0-11753 GCA_004026965.1 Petromus typicus
CCCCCCCCAAGCATATCTCTTTCTTGCTTTACTTTTCTTAAGTGACACATCACTTTCTAATATAGTATTTATTATGATTTATGTCTAGATGTCGCCCCAAAGCCTCATATAGTCTTGGGGCTTTTGCAGAGGTGGCTGGATCTAGAGTGTGTGGTTCTGGTATTGATTCATGATCCAATTCTAGGCTCAAGAGCACTAGGATTAAAGGTGTGAGTGCTACCCACCCTAAGCAGTCCGGACAAGATTGCTTTGTGGGGCTGGAGATGTAGCTCACTGGCACAGCACCTGCCTGACAAGCACAAGATTCTGAGTTCAAACCCTGGTACCAGGAGAAAAAAGATTGCTTTGTTCTTTCTGCCCAGGATGAACTCTGTCTCCTTTGTGATGCTATCCTGACTTGGAACCAGTTGATTATGGACTGAAACCTCTACAAACTGTGAACTAGACAAACCTCTCTTCCCCTTACTTTGGACATTGGGCATTTTGTATCAGCGATGAAAAAAATAACTAAGACGTGTTCTCTTTATACCTCCGTGATTGTAGCTTATTGTATCTCTTCCACTTAAACGTAAACACCACCAAGGCAGGGATCTCTTCCTGCTTGATTCATATATTCTATGTATCTAGGACAGTGCTTGGCTCTGAGAGTGATTCAATGACATCTATTGACTGCACTTTGTTAAGACGTTATTAACTAGCAAAGAAAAAATGGATTGTAAACACAGAGGTTTGAAATGTATTTAGTAACCACAGACTCAGTAACAGTACTACAGCAAAATTTCTGCAGTAGGAGGAGGACTGGACTCCTTTATCACTAAATTAATTAAAGAAGATTAGTAATAGATCCTGCATCAGGAAGAGAACTGATATCTCTTGATAATGAGATCAAAGTTAACAGTAGCAATAGGTTTATCTCACGGAGAACACTAATCTCCCCAGTGTAGGATATTAGATAATACACTATGTATTCCTGCGGGGGAAAAGTAGTCTTTCCAAGTTGGAAAATTGTCTTTTGCTATCCTCTTTCTTTTATCTAGGAGGTAACTCCCTATTTCTTTCTCCAAGCAGGTGAAGAAATCTGGCAGACCTACAGTCACTTTCGGTGCACAGCTTATTTTAGAGCATGAATTCATTTACCCATCTATTCATTTACATGACCAATTTTATTAATTTGTATCTATGTATTGGGAGCTGACTTAGGCTTTAGGGATATAGCAATGAGTGAAACATTAATTACTTTTCTACACTTTGCAAATTCACCAGAGTAGACTTGGTACTTACAGTTTTGCAAAACTGGGTAAATTAATTTGGAAAAAGAGAGAAGACTTTGTAAGATTGAAAATCTCCAAGAAATACACAGAAAGATATAGAGGCAGAAACTGAAGAATAAATAGGAACTATTCACATAACAAACCCCTAGAAACTTATGTGTCATTTGCACATTCATATGGAACTTCTTAAAAGATTTAGGCCAGCAGTGTCAACTCTTGTAGCTACCTAATACATTTTTCTACAGGACACTTGAAAGTCAAGGAAGGGACATTAGGTTAATAGCTTATTCTCTTTCTTTGCAACTCAGTCTCATCCCTGAAAGTTAAAGCATCTTCCAAGATACTACAAAAACCAATTTAGTACAACAAAACTGTGGAATGCTTATGTGAACTCCTGTATGATGACCCACTCTATGACCCATTTCAAAAGCATGAAAGCACTTGCTCTCAAAGTCTTGCTATGACTTGGGGCTACCTGTCCCTCAAAGCCTCATGAGGACATAAGAGGCTCTTTCAGAGGTGGCAGAATCTAGAGTGTATGATGCTGGCATTAACAGTATATGATTACTAAATCAGCACACTGACTGGTTTGGCACCACCCCAATCCTAGTAGTCTGGATAAGATCAATGTGGCAAGAAAATGCTGTTAATGTCCCTTGTTGCTTTTGCTACCATGTGGAAGCCATGAATTGCTTCTCCTCTGTGACGCCCCTCTGCCACATCACACTTTACTTTGGTTACGGACTGAAACATAAAAACTGTGAGCTAAATCAACCTTTTCCATTTAACTTTAGGTGTTGGGTATTTTGTCTCAGCAATGAGAGAGAAGTAACTAACACAAGTCCCAAATTGTACTAGCCAAACTGTAAAAAGTGTTATCATCATGCAGGTGTGTATGCTGTGACTTCTGGTTTAATATTTCTCAAAATGGGAGCTTGTTGAATTTTTGAGTAAGTAGAAATTACCTAATACTTGCAACAGGTGCTACTACAGAGACCCTCATCCAGCACCAATAAGCAGCACTAGACACATTTTCATTCCAGAATAGGCCCTGATGGGCTATGATCCTGTTCTAAATCCAAGATAAGAGAACAATGAACAAGTCCACATCTCATAACCACTGCTACCTTTTTATTTTGCAAGACACCTGGAAATACTACCCTGAGGAACAAAAGGAAAAGATCATTTTCACAGACACACTAGCCACACTCCTAACCAAAGCAGGAAACGCTCCCTCATAATTGTGCACAGGTAGTTCAATAACAACCTGCTGCCAACCTGCACAGCTTTGAGCCTCACAAGTCAAGCAAATCTACTTAGAATAGTTTGTATTTCTCCCATCTTCCTCATATGGAGCTTAATTTCTCAATCTGAAGCTACTACACTGTATGTCAATTTTTTCCTTAGCCCCTTTGAAATATCTGACTTATCTCCTAATCTCCTAAATCTAACATATCTCCTATAAGAAAGGGCTTCAAGTTTGTTACATATTGTGTATACTCCCTATCTTTATCTTTTCTAAATCGACAAGTACCGTCTTCCCCACATTAAATGTGCTTCGCTGGGTCAGTGCTTTCTCACCTGACTTTAACTCATACAAAGTAATGTTCAGCAAACAAATTTGGGTTTCTTAGTTTTAGTTTGCAATATAATCTGAATGCAAAATTGGAGCTTTTAGCTTGATCTTTTGGATTTAGGTGCTAGGGGTCTGTATTTCTGTTAATTTTTACCACATTTAGGATAAGACGTCCTCCCAATATTTTTAGTTTCATTTTTAGTCCTGATTTTATCATCCTATAGTTTAGCCACTGCTATGGTTTTAATCGGTCCCATAGAATTTATTCATGTATCTTTTCTATATTTCTGAGCTGTTGACAACTTGTTCAATAAGATAAGCCAATAACTAAATCCTAAATAAATCATACCACTAGAAATCTTTCATTGTGATTAGCAAGAATACATTATTCTCTGCAGAGAAGCTGTTAAAATTTGGGAGACAAAATCTTAAATTTATTATTCATTTAACATTTACTGGGTGCCATTTATGTATGGGATGTACTTCTGAGAATATGAATGCTCATGTGATAAAAATCACACCACATTTTAATATGAAGGAGTTCATCCATGTTCCCATAATTTAGTTAGAAACCTAAAAAATTAACTCCACATTGTATACTCAGTCTCACATCTAAAAAATACATAAATGCATTTTATTTAGAATTTTATTGGCTTTAGATAATAAAATAAAAATGTAATAGGTTAAATAGTTCAAGCTCAGTTTTGTTTTAAATAAAAGAAGCATGGTTGCTAGGTTGGTTTGACAGATTAACAGTACCAGAGACCATGTTTCAGTGAGTTTTGTCATTTCCATTTGCTCAAAAGTCTTCAAGTGCAGCCCTGACCATGAGGTCTGTGTCCATTGCCAGAAAAAGAAAGGGAAGGAAAAACAGAAGATTTCTTAGTAACATGTAATGCTGTTTGCCTTTGTCATGTGGCTAGGATTGACTACAGGTATTAAAGGAAGAGGGTGTAGTGAGGATTGGATGAGCTTACTAGCGGTGCTTACCATATTATGAGTACATGGTGTGCAGGACTCTGCTCCATAAAATGAGGAAAAGGACCCAGAAGATCTCACCTTGTTGCTGCCCTGAATTGTAAAAACAATAAATGAAATTTTTCTGAGGTATATTGTGGTCAAGGAGAAAATAAGATCCTTTATTGTGGGACAAGGTAGCATGATTTGCCAAATGACATGAGAGACGTTGCTGGAGTGACAGGTGCCTATGACAGGGCAATGGCATAGGAGCCTGTGATTTCTCCCTTTCTTGCCTCATGCTTGGCATGATGTTTACAGATTTTTTTTTTTAGGTTTTTTTGAGACAGGGTCTCACTTTGTAGTTCAGGCTGGCCCTGAACTCAGCCTCAAACTCACATCACAGCAATCCTCCTGCCTCTGCCTCCCGAGTGCTGGGATTACAGGCATGAGCCACCACCCCCAGCACTGTGGTATGTGGTACTGGTTGCTGCTGGGGTGAGTCTCCACGCCCAGTATTGTTATGTGGTAACCAGGGATCGAACCCGGGCCCTTGCGCTTGCAAGACAGGCACCAGGACCACTGAGCTAAATCCCCAGCCCATGTTTACAGGTTTGACATCAGTCACAGAGATCACAGTGGATTCTTCTTGGTTCCCGCCATAGCAGGTCCTGAGCTGAAGTCAACTTGTCTGTTGTTTCTTTCCCTAACCTGTTCAGTGTCCATAACAGCCCATTCTTGACATATGCTCTTTAACTACCCCGCAAAGGTTGCTAGAGTACAGTGCATCCCAGTACTGCCTGTGCTGTTGCCCAGAGCCCAGAATAATCCCTAGAAATGTTCAGTTCTATCAAGAAATGCAATAAGTTTTAAATTTTCTTCATTTTTGGGGGCTCAATCTTCTGCCACTTGAATTCTATTGCTTAAAGAAGATTTTTCATGAATACAAAACTACAGTGATCTAGGGATGGAACCTCCATTTTAAAAAGGAATTGCTAAATACTGATTACAGAAAGCAGAATTCCAAGATGTTCCCTTTTGGTGTTATAGTCCGCATATTTTCCCTTAAACTTACTCAAGTGGGAAAAACGTGAGATGTGCTATGGACTGCGATATGGCAAAGACAGTAGGATACATATCCCTCCTCTGACTTGTACAATTCAGCCAAACTGGTGAGATATCACTGCCATGATTACATTATACCATATGCGTTTTTTTAGCATGTTGATATGAAAGAATTCCATGCTGGCTTTGAAGAAAAACAAATAGCGAAATTGTAAAGTATGTTAAAGAAGACCATGAGAGAGAGAGTTGCAGACAAGATGTATGCACTGAAGTCAGCCGGCAGTGGGAAGCCAGGGCCCTCAGCCACAGCTGCATGGAAATAAATTCTGCCATTAAACTAACTAAGCATAGAAGTGGCTTCTTCCCCACTCAGGCCTCCGGATGACCCTGCACCCCAGTTGACCTTTGGGTACAGTATTGTGATTACAGAGTTAAAAGGCCAGATAATTATTTACATGTACAAAAATTAAGCCAAATTTGGTTTGTAACTTCCTGACAACATTAAAAGAAAAAAAAAACATGTAATTATTTCATTCTGTCTCTATAAACAGACTATGTTGTGTTCATACAAATGATAAGAGAGGAATGTGAGTCAAAGTACCTCTAAAATCAACATTTGAAGATTTTAGTTCTTAAATTTAAAACTATAATAAAGTCTGAGCTTGAGTGCAGAGTCCAAATGCTCAGAGCAAAGCTCGTCAGTCTAACATCTTGAGAACAGCATGCTCCTGTGTTCCGAGAAATGATGAAGATGAGGAGAAAGAAGAGAGAAAGAGAATAGCAGACCACAGCATGTCCCAAAAGATCTTCACTCAGTAGACCCACTCATCTGCATGGAGTCAAAAGGTAGGAGAGAGATGAATAGCTCAACCTGGTTGCAAGGTTTGATTGTACAATAATACACAAATTACTGTCCATTACCAGCGCCGCTGGGTGACCTACTCTGTAGATGAACTGATCCAAATGGCATTTCTTCCTCTTGTGAAGGGACTAAAAGCTGTATGAACAGATCACAGTACAGCCTGAAGACAGCCTAACATTGCTCTTCTTTATACCCTCTCAATTTTTATTCTATTTTAATCTATATCCTGTGACAGGTAAATCAAGGTTCAACCAGGAAAATTGTGTCTCTCTTAGGAGATCTCTTCTCTTTTTTTTAATACTACTAAGGTCTAATGAAGTGGAAAATTAAGTTTTTGCCCTCTAAGTCTCTGCAATAGGTCAGAACAGACTTCAGACATTAACTCTGAAACTCATTTAAAGCTCTAAATTTAAAATCTAAAACACTAGATTAAATTCACTCTTGATTCTACTTCTAATTGCAATTTATGCCCAGCTACGTGATCCAACATACTTCACAAAACAGTAACATATAGTGAGCACCAAGTGTTAGTCAGATATCTTTCTGTTATCAGTCAGAGGACACATCCCAGCTAAGCTTAAACAAAAATAATTTAGTATTTGACATAATTGAAAAATCCTGATGTGACAGCAGCCTTCCACATGTGCTACAGAATATAACATCCGGCTTGGTTGTGCTCTGTATTTCAGAGTATGTCTATGAGACATACTGTTGTTTAATTTATAGACAGGCTCTTCCCACAGCAATAGAAAGAGAATGACTTTCTTCTTGATAGGTGCATCCTTCTATTTTCAAATCACAAAAGAGAGGAGACCGAAGGCTCACATGACATGTCTCCCCCTGAAACAATAACCCAGTGATGCAGCATCCTTAGGACTCAGCGGCTTCTCAGCTTTGGAGTCAGGAGGCATAGCCAGCCTGTCCCAGTCATGTCTACTGCAAATTGGATAGAAATGACTCCATAAAGTAAAACAGGAGAGTTTTATCAGTATATAAATACCCATCTGGCCAAAATAACAGATGTCTCAGGCATGCAATAAACCATTTTATTTCAAATATTAGAAAGGAACATTTTTCCAAATTTGAACATAATGAACAATTTTCCATTATCATTTTAGAACATAGAAATTAAAATGCCAAATAAGAAATCTCATCTCCTTGTAAATTAAATAGTAAAAATGTTAAAGTCCAATACCCTTCCCTTTATATGTGTGCACACTGTGGTTGAGTCCAGCTTCAGAGATTTCATTTAAAAGTCAAAGTAAACCTGGGTTTTTGTCTGGTCGCACATGGCTTGAAAATTATATCATCTACTAAAATAAACATGACTCTTTAAACGTTTCCAAAGTTGAATTATTCCACTGCCATCCATTTATCCTCTACATCAAGAGATATAGCAGTACAGATGATTACTACATTACTACACCCTGGTAAATACATCTTACATTGGCAACACCCATAACACTTAACCTGCCAAACAGACAATGTGGCAACACAGCACACTGTACAGGGTCAGTTGTTTCCCCTGTGATCACATGGGGTGGCCAGAAGGGCAGCTCACTGCCACTTCCCAGCATCACAAGACAACAGCAACCAGTGTGTCCCTAGTCCAGGAAAAGGTCAAAATGGAAATATGATGTCTACTTCACACATACCACTTCTGCACCGTAATCAAGCCAAAAAATATACTCGATATAGTATTTCCTGCCCCCAACCATACTCTGAAAACACTAACCAAGCCGAGACAATCAGCACGCTGGAACTGGAATTCTGTTGTTACCAAGGAGAACAGGAGAGCAGGTGTCTGGGGAAAGTGTCGCCTCTGCTCTGGCACCTCCTGTTTATTTTTTTATACAATCAGTAGACAAGACAAGGAGATCTAAAGTCTGGGGTATTTTTCTGCCTGGTAAGAAAATTTACACAGTTTTTGTAGCCATGGTTTAAATAATGACAGAACCATGAGGTCATTGCCGAGGAGTTAATTACCACAAGTTCAGTGAGAGAATTGAATTACCAAAGACAAACAACAGTCTATAAATCTGTGCTCCAATACAGGTTCCTGACGTGTATGTTTTATAAATCTCAGTCATACTTTGCAGTTAGTTAAAAGTTATACTTTAAAGGAAAACAACAGAACTTTTGTAACTAAACATCACAGATGAAAGGAATTTCAGTGCTTTTTGCTGAAAGATCTGGGAATTCAAATCTATGAGAATAATCTGAAACTTCGATGGTAACCGAATCTAAATTGAGGCCGTCTTGGGCTGTTTTCTAAGACAGGTATAGTCATAGCTGGAGAACGTTAACTAAAAAATTTTATTATCAACTACTTACTTTCAACAAGGAAAGAATTAAAATTCCATGACTGCATGATGAGTATTTTCATGAGCAATCAACTGTGTTTTATTTGCCCTTTGAAATTCTTTTGAGAAAGCCCAAGCTGTCTCTAAACCCTAAACTATTCCCTGGCCACACTCAAATTGAACCTCTACAGAAGTCTAAGAAGAAGCCACTACCTGGGCCAGATGTACCATCTTTGTTTTTCCTCCACATTTAAGCAGCTGTAGCTTGGATGGTCTTCACTACCTTGACGTGTGCCAAGATGGGTCCCTCCCACTTTTGATTTGTTGTTCCAGTAGGACTTGATCCTGCCGTTACTTCTGTGAAGGCTAAACCACAGGACAAAGTGTAAGGAGCTAACAAATTCTTCTCAGTAAGATGAAGCAGAGAAGCTGATGCTACCCGCCAAAGTTCAGTACTAATAATCCAAAGCTGCAAATCCTCTCTCTGTAGGCATCTGTCAGTATGTATCTTGGCCTTTGTGGTTTGGTGCCATGATTGAGGAGACCTTATTTTGGCATAACATCTTCCTGCCTCTAGCTCTTCTATGTTCACTCAGAGCTATAAATTCTAGCAGGTACACTTGCCCTCCTGATGCAGAAGGATCCGGGGCCTGACTGCAAGGAGGAATCATCATTTCCGCCATCCTTTTGTTTCCACCTTATTTCTTCCACACAAGCCTCAGACGACTCCCTGAAGAAGGGCCACAACCATACATGGTTGACAACAAACAAGCAGAAGATCCCACATTCAGAATATCTACTAAAACCATCTCTCTGTACAGAATATTTTCCCAAATGATTGTCTCTTTAGACCCTCAAAACACTACGTGGAATGCTCAGTTTTTAGGGTGGTGTGCCTGACTCTAAAATCACTTTAAACTGTGCTGTATGATGCTATCTTTGTCACACAGCATAGAACAGAAAATGAGAGAATGACTCCTTCTGACCACATTATTCCAACAATTAAATCTATTTCTGTGACAACACCCCTTCCTCTGAGCACACTGGTGCATATGAAGGCTTGTCTTGCTTTGGTACTCGTGTGCTGAAACCTAACCCCCATGTGGTAGTATTAAGAGGTGGTGCCACTCTGAGAAGTTAGGTAATGAAGGTAGAGCCCTCGGGAATGAGATTACTGCTTTTCAAAGAGGATCCAGAGCACCTGTTCTTCCTTCCATGTGTGGGAGTCAGCAATCTGACACCAAAATACTGCCTTCAGCAGAGCTCACCACCCTCACAGCATGATCTTGAATTTTGCAGTTTCTAGAACTACAAGTAAGGCTTTCTGTTTAGAAGCTCGCTAGCTCATGGTGTTTTTAATATAGAAACTATTATAACTCATGGCATATATTTATTATATTTTAACATTTCTTTATTACTGGAATATATGCCTGTATTTCCTATTAGACTACTCGGAAGGTGTAAAAATCTCTGGTTTGTCTATGAATCATCAGGCATGAGTAACATGATGAGAAAGATGAATTACTCATTCTCTTTTGAACATTGACTTGATTGGTACATTTTATATACACATCATAAACACACTCAACATCAGGAATTTGTACCAATACATGAAATGACTTATGAATGGATGAGGTACATTGAGTCTAAAAATATAACTCACAGAAGAGGAGCACCTTAAATGAAATTGATTATGTGGATTTTCAAATAGACAGTGCTAACGGTCTAATACTAATTAGACAGTGAAAAAAAATCGCTGAAGGAAATTCAGGACTTGGGCTTGTTGATAATGATATAGCATTCCATTGTATAAAGTAAGAGCAAAATTTATAAATATCTCAATGAATGATTCTGCTGGAAGTCAAGGCACTGTGATCCTTATATTCAGATACTTGACAATCTAAGTCAATCTAAACCAAAAAAAGCAAATAAAATAAAATTAAAAACCTAGACTATATACAAAAGCCCTGAAGGACATCATAATCTAGTCTATATAAACCTTGACAGGAACTCGATTTTATGGCAAGGCAATGGATAAGAGATGACAGATTAAATTAGCAAATAGTATTTTTTACATTTGAAGGAAAATCCACAGCCTAACAAAAATTCCACCCTGAACAAATGTGTATCGCACATCCATAAAGAAATTCTGAAAGATTTCCTTCACTGAGGAGTAGAATTTTCTTAAATACATATTTTAATTTTGCTGTCATAGCAGATCAACCTATTTATTAGTTCTTCCCATATCCCATCTCATAAACAAGAACCTCACTCAGTGCCGTTTGCAATATGACCAATGGGTTACCAGTCCATAGTGACCTATGTATAGAATTGACAGTAAACAGTCATAGATTTGTGTACAAACCTAATGTCCTCATGCCCTGAAGAAGAGGCTTACTAGGATACCTGCTAGGCTTGTTTATTTATATAATGTGCTCAAAGTAGCCAAATGAATTGACTTATTTTAGAGAACATTACCCAATAAAACGATGTTAATTCTGATTGATTCATCTTTAGGCATTCCTTCCAACAGCAGATGGAGGAATTGTCCATTCAAGCAAAGCGGACCCACTAATTTACCTGTACCTGGGAAAACAAAGTTAATTACTTTTCCTACCACAGTCTTGATCTCACATAAGTTGTCTGCGATGCAAGGTGAGAAATGTTTTGAGAAGCAGAGGGGAGAATGGGAAAGAAGTGTCTAAGTACATTTTTTAAAATAAAATATTTCATGATATGTCTACAATTTGATAAACTCTATAGCTCTCCATAGTGCTCAGATAATGAAAAGGATGGCTAATAATCAGAAACGCCAAGAAATACATACCAAGCCCCCCAAAATATAACAGGAGAATAAATTTCTCTTTTTTATAGAACAAGTTACATCAAATTTATACGTAGGAGAGTCTTTGTCCATCTTTGCTCAAAAATACAGACATGAAATCAGAAGATCAAATGAATCTTAAAATATATTTTAAAACAGGGTGCAATTAGAAACCACACAAATATTATAGAATTAGGCTTGAGAACTTGTCTATCAATCTAGCTCTTGCAGTGGTCCCAGAAAATGACAGGAAAGAGCAAGTGTAACCAGAAGTTTCTGTTGTCTTAGGACATCACCACCAATACGCCTTGACCCACAGAGGCTGTGGTTCTAAGTGAAAGAGGATCACGGAATGATCACACTATTGATGATAAAGCGAATGGTGACGGTCAGTATAAGAGCAGGTTCAGTATCATCAAACTAACAGGCAATGAAATGATTGGAAATATAAACACTTCATGTAATCAAAGAAGAAATACAATATTTAGTTGGTATGCTTGCAGATTATGTTAAGATTCAGATATATTTGGGCCAGGGAGTTAGCTCAGTGGTTCCAGCGCCTGTCTTTTTTTTTTTTTTTAATCTTTATTGGTACATTAAATATACACATCATGATTGCACTCCATAATGGGGATTTGTACCAGTTTAAGACACAACTTAATTCTCATTTTTCCCATAGCCCTACCCACCCTACCAACCCCCATATACATAAAATTTGTTTCCTTACTTTTTTGTTACAATCTCAACATTGTCCCCTTTCACCTTATTTTACATTGAGCATTTTCTATTTCACAATATATAACATACAATGCTAGGACTCATTTACATCTTCATTTTCTCATACCAGAGAAAAGATGTGATATGTACCTATCTGTGCCCTATTTATTTCACTTAT
>PVIR01043405.1:0-11725 GCA_004026965.1 Petromus typicus
ATATGCAACTATAGAATGCCACACACAATGAGAGGACACATTTAAAGCTCAGAATTCTTTTCAACATAAGTAAAAGTAGCTTCAACTGGGTATGGTGGCACACACCTGTAATCTCAGCACACAAAAAGCTGGGGCAAAAGATCAGCTTGAGCTAGCTTTAAGGCTAGCCTAAACTGCATAGTAAAACTCTGTCTCAAACACAAAAAAATTAAAAATAAATAATTTTTTAAATGCTTCCCAATTCAAAACTTGCTAGTTTATAAAAATTGTCAGGCTACTAAAATATGATTGGGATTTAAATAAAACAACCTGGTCAGGAGGGAGTGAAAAAGGAACATAGAGCAAATATGGCCATGAATTTCTGTATATGTGGAATTTTTGGTTAAAACAAACACACACACCGAGACAAACTCTTCAGATATGAATTTTCTGGCAAAAGTCATTTGAGAATAACCTAATATCATAATGCTCCAAAATAGTCTGCCCAAAAATGTATACATGCTTTTACAGTCCACTGTACTAATAAATGTCTGAAAGCTCATGGCCACCACTTGTAATTGTAGAAGCCAAACTTAGTTTGTATTACTCTTATGTCTCAATAAACTTAATATTAAAGTATCTATGCAAGTTTTTCTATTCCTGATGTACACATTTTTGGGGCAGGCTCAGAACGCTGTTTCTGATGCTTCAAAAATATTTTAACTCAGGTAGATTTAATGTATTCATTGGGATAGAATTTTAAGCAAAGGCAAACAAGCGGGTAAGAAAGGCAGCTCTCAGTTCAGTTCATGATCTCTTTTAAAGAAATTCTTCAATAGTTACAAAAGCAAATGCTTGATGGTTGAACAGCCAGAAGTTTCTTCAAAACAAAGTCTATATGCTCTTTGAATAATTCAAATTTCTAATCTGTTCATTTGAAATGAGGGGAGACTAGAAAAAACGAGTAAAAGATGTGTTGTCCCTACTCAATACCTTCTCAATTGACACACGCTACATACACATTCTCCCTGCAATGAGGGGTCCAGTCATGTACACCAAGTGAACAATTCTTCACTGCTTCTGTGATTCATCACCATAATGACAATGATAGAAAATAAAGCCAGAGTGACATGGAAGTATGATTCCCAGCTCTCATCTCTTTCCTTTCCTTCTTTCCCGCTCTTCTTCTCTCCCTCCTTCCATCTTTCCTCCCTCTCTCCTTCTTTCTCTCTTTCTTTTTTTGCCAGGGAAGGGAGTGGTCACTGAGGACTGAACCCAGGTCTTCCAAAGTAGCTACTTCTCCAGGCCTTACTTTATTTTGTATTTTATTTAATGTTATTTTTTATGTTATGCTTTTTGAGACAGCTTCTCACTCAATTGTTACATTGCTCAGGCTGGGCTTGAATTTGTGATCTGCCTCCCATAGTGCTGGGATTAGGAATGTTCCACTATATCTAGCTTATTTTTCACCTTTTAGCTGGAAAAAAAGCCTTGCTTTTTCCTCCATGAATAGGAACAGATCCATAGTCTTACTTAAGCCTGAATCTACCAACATCAAATAGCTCTTCAAAAAGTCGAAGAAAGCAAAATACTGTCTACTGAAAAATAGTACACTAATACAAATTATGGTAACAAAATCTCAGTTTTCACTTTATTTCCTAGGACATTACCAATGATACTAAACATATTCCTATATTCATAAAGGCAAACCACCATAAGCTGAGGAACTTAACTGAGTTTGCTTTTGAAGACATTTTTTTAAAATTTGCATGTTCCATCTCACAGAAACACCTTTATTTGCATCTTCCCACAAAGGAATTCAGAAATTTTATGACAGAATGATTTGCTACACTATCCAACATAACAAAATTCAATTTTAGACTGGTAACCTCTGAGCAAGGAAATGCTTGCTTGATAACCATGATTGTCCAAATGAAAACACAAAATTCACAGTAAACACATTGTGGAACCTGTGTGCTCCTTCTGGCCTTAAGAAACTATATAACACAGCAAAAATGAACTCCACATACTAGATCTGAATGGCCTAAACATATTTTCCATTAGTCAAAAAACTATAACATGAAGAGGATTAGAATTTACTGACTGCCTACCAAAAACCTGTTTACTCTTTAGCATAGCTCATTTAAAGTGCAAGATAACCTTTTGGTATAGGTCCTACCATGACCTCTTACATACTGGCAAAGTGTAACCTACTTAGAATCACACATCTAGAAAATGTCAAGGTAACATTATAACTCAAGGCCTGATTCCAAAATCAAGGATTCATACTATTCGATGAATCTATATTGTGGAAATAAATTGAAATAAGCCAACATTTAAATACAGAAATATAATGGACAAGTTCAGCTTCCAGCCACCAAAATCAATGTAAAATTTTACGTGAAAAAGGTTATTTACACCAGAAGTAACTAGACAAGCTGTCTCTATAGTCCCTTCCAACTTGCAGATCTTCAAAAGTAGCTCAACGTAATCAATTATATTCATCAGAATGGGCACCACTCAGATGGCATAATCTCAATTAGGTACTTCATGATTAGTCTACATTATTTCATTAAAACTTAATTTTCTGGCACTTCTTACCGAATTTCTTTACACTTTTCTTTGCATTTGTTAATCCATTCTCAATTTCCAAAACACATATCTTACTTGTCACTTCCAAAAGAAAAAGTGAAAGGTCAAATTCGCCCTTCAAAGGCTCAAAACTAAAAACTGGCTACAATGTTCTAGTAGAGTACCTTGTAACAAGGCCGATAACATGATTCTGTCCTATGTCTGTAAAAACGTAAAGTATCTAAATATTCTCAATAATACTGGTACCCATTTATCAGCTCTATGTGCAGATAGCTCACGCTATCTCAAACAGGTTGTTTGGTAAAATGGACAGATTTTCTTGAACAGACTTGGGTAACATACCAAACAGTATTACTAAGTTAACGGTGATTATTTAGCTTAAAACTTTCAACCCAGACAGGAAGCTCTACACTCTCACTAGATTAATCAAAACCAAAAAGAACCATTTTCCATTTCATATAAAACTTCACCTGGATAAATATTTTTAAAAGGTACCTTAAAAAAAAAAAAACCGCAGAAGACAATGTCATCTAAAGTCATATGATGAGTCCCTGGGAGTTTTCAAAAATAAACGACAACAGGAATAGAGTTCAGGTTTACAAGGCATAGGAAAAAAACACTGGCTCCGGCCTATCGCCACCCAGTCCTCAATTTTGCTAGGCCTCATTCACGTGTAGATGAGCAGCTCTGTCAGCAACCCTTTTCCACGTTGCTGTTCTCTAACTGCTGGCCACGCCAGGGCTCTCACTTCATCCTTTTAACAACAGGGTGGGGGATGGGAGGAAAAGTTATTTTACTATACTGTTTCCATTTGTCTGGTACCAAAGCCTAAAATTAAACCACAATATTAAACTCGCCTAAGCTCTCAAACATTCTATAAATGGCCACTGTAAAGGAGTCGCTGTCGCTGGCGTGACCTGATCTCAAAAAGCCAGGAGCTCGCAGACTCGCATATGGATCACCATGGAGTTTAGGGTCCAACTCGCGGGTCCTGCTCTGCAGTGCGCTGGTTCGAGACGAGGTCGCCCGCCGGCCAGAGGAGCCTCCGCCAGGCCCGAGGCCGGGCCGCGCGGGGGCCGAGGGGCTCTGCCGACCTGCCGCGGCCCCGGCCCACATGGCCCGCGGGTGCCGCGGGCAGGGCGTGCCAGGCCCCGCGCGCCAGGACGACCGCTCGCAGGCCCGGGCGGCGCCCGACCCAGAACCCCGAGGCTGGCCCGCGCCCACCTTAACGTCCTCGTCCTCATCCTCGCCTTCCCAGCGGTCCCCGCCAGCAGTGCTGCTGCTCGCCACCTTCCGCACTGGGTCTTCCACGGAGAACGTGTCTGCGTCTGAGGGAGAGAGCGAGGCACGTTAGAGGCTGGCGCGGAGCGCGGCCGGTGCCAGCCCTCCCGCCTGCCCCAGCAGCCGCTGCTCACCCCAGGAGTCGGAGTCGCCCGCCGCCGCCGCCGCCGCCATCTCGAGCCGGGCGTGAGCGCGCGTGAGGCGCACAGCGAGGAGTCGGAGCGCGGTGAGTCACGGAGCGGCGCGGCAGCGCGGGGCAGGCTGGGAGCGCGGCGGACTGCGCCCGGCCGAGCCCCGCCCATCACCGTCGCGCCGGCTTGGGCGGGGCGGGGCGGGGCGGGGCGGGGCGGGGGCGGGGCCCGGGCGGGAAGAACCTAGGCCTGCGGGGAACGGTTGCTGCGGACCTCCTGTAGCACTGTTCCTTGCAGCCCGCTAGGCCCCGGAGTTCGCGCCCAGGCCTGCCCGGACCTGGACCAACCCCGCGGGAGCGGCTCTGCGTCTCGCCTTCCTCTGTGGGCCGCCACGCTGATTCTCTTTTCCTGCGAAGCGCTTGCGAAAGCCTTCCGTCGGTATGTGCGGGCGCGCCGGCCTGTACTCAGCCAGCAGCCAAACGGATACGTGGACAGACTCAGCATTGCGCGACGACGACAGCAGAACGCAGTACTGTGAGGTCGGTGGGGCAGGTACCAGGAGAAAAGGCTTCCTGAGGCGGGCGCTGCGAACTGGGGTTCCAGAGACCCAGAGGAACGTGCTGAGCACTGGCCCCCCCGGAAGCCGTGTGCGGGGCCCCGTCTGCAGGGTGCCGCTAGAGGTAAACTAACTGAACGGGTGAACTGACTACAAAGCGCCAATGGAGTTAACCCTGCCCGTTTGTAGGTTTTAAGAGATGAGCTGTTTTAAATATTTTTTGTTACTTTACCCGTACTTTGTACAACATTCAAATTACAGTGAGAGGCAAGAGAGAAGGGAAAGGCTGAAATACAAATCCCAGAGGCCACCACAAATGTGTCTTCAACATTCACTTTAGTGCGTAACAGTTAAGTATTTTGTGAATAATTTTCAGCGCTGGAGATAAAGGGCCGCTTGCATTGGAGACAAAAGTTCTGCCACGGAACTACATCCCCATCCTGGACGAATGAATTAAATGAGAAGAATACAAGCCTAAATTAAAACAGTGGCATGGAGAGAAAGGAACTAGTCTGAGAAATATTTTAAAGATCAGAATTTAATCACTGTTGTTAATTTTAGGTATCAACTTGGTTAGGCCATGATTCCTGTTACGTTTCTGGTAAAACAGCGGTCTTGTTGCTATGACTGTGTCAGTTACATGTAAGTAACATGTAAATCACTAAACTTTGTAGAGCAGATTATCCTGGGCAGTGTGAGCCCAGTCAGTGAAGGACAACACCCTCCAAAGGATTTGTGTTTCCAGGTTGTAGCATTAGATCTTCCTGAGATCTCCAGCCTGCTGGCCTGCCTTGCCTTGCAGGTTTTAGACTTGCCAGCTTCTGGCAATCATGCGAGCCAATGCCATACAATAAATCTTTTTCTGTATACACATCCTGTTGATCTGTTTTTCTGAAGAATTTTGATGGAAACAGACAACAAAGTGACATACAATGAGAGAAAACCTTGAAAAGACTTCAAGATTAAGGAAGCAACCAAAACCAGGTATGGTGTCCTGGCACTCAGGATCGTCACAATTTCATGATTGGCCTGGGCCACATAGTGAATTCAAGACCAGTCTGAATTATATGCGACCCTGACTCAAAAAAAAAAAAAAAAAATGGCTGCCAAACTGGATACAGTGGTCTGTACCTATAATCCTAGTACTCTAGGAGGCTGAGGCAGGAGGACTGCAAAATTAATTCTATTCTGGGCAGTTTAATGACTTAAACCCTCTCAAGAAAAGGTCTCACTTTATAGTTCAGACTGGTCCTGACCTCACTGTGTAGCCCAGGTTAGCCTCAAACTCAAAGCAATCATCCTACCTCTGCTTCCCAAGTGCTGGGGTTTCAGGTGTGAGCCATCACGCCTGGCCTCAAAAAACTTTTTCTTCAGTACAGCGGCAGTCACTCAGAGGAAAGGCCCTGAACACTGTACATGTGGTACATTTAAACAATCTCCTGTGTGCTGCCAAGAGACCTATCTTTCACACGATCGCACTTTACTGAGTTGAACACTAGCCATTTCCTGTGTGTGAAGGGAGAACTCACAATGCCATACGTTCTGCTTTTCTGGAAATTTCCCTGATATCCAAGAGTAGTTGCATTCCCCAAAGCCATGTCAACTGACTTTTTATAGCTGATTTACCATAACTGATCTAGAGGAGTTAGAAGCTTGTTAGCTGTGAAACTAATGACACTTTAGCTTGAGGGCCCAAATCATTGTATTGGCCCATATCATTTTCTAAGACACCTTCCCACCGCCCGCACTGTGTGTTTTAAGGCACATAGTCTGGATTTGCTCATAGATAGCAGGTAAGTGACCTGTTAGAATCATCAAATTCTGTGGTATCTAATCTGCAACGTTGGCCCAACAGTCTCCCTTTAAGTCTGCAGTAACTCTATGAAATTGTTGCCCCACCACGCCTGGCTCTGATTCATTTTTGAGTGGTGTGAAGTTATACCCAAGCCTAAGCTATAACAAGGCTTATAGCCTCTACTGTAACCTTTGGGGTTCGGATGGAGACCAGCCAGCCCTTCATGAAGTACTAACTAGGCAGTAGCTCATGCCTATAATCCCAGCTACTGAGGAGGATGAAGCAGGAAGACCATAGTTTTGAGCCTATCCTGGATAAGTTAGCTACTAAAGAGATGGTTTCCCAAGCCACTTCACTTCCATTTTTCTTCAAATGCCATGAACTATCTCAGTATCTTTCCAGTGAATTCTTAATTCAGCTAAAATTTTTAACAATTACATCTTAGTGCAGTATAATTGCAGTTAAGAGAAAAACTAGGTATTGTGGCACATGCCGCTAATCCCAACATTCAGGAGGCTGAGGCATGAGGATTGCCACAAGTTCTAAGCCACCCAAACTACATAGCAAAACTGTCTCAAAAATAACAACAAAAATCCTGAGAGGGTCATATTTTGCTGTATCTAAGTCTGTGATTGGTACACACAGTAACTGTAGATGAGGCACATAATTTCTATGCAGAACTATTTTGTTTTCCAAAAACAATTTGTCTACCAGGTCCCCGTTTCTTTCTTTTTTTAGACAGGGTCTTGCTTTTTGTAGTTCAGGCTGGCCCTGAGCTCAGCCTTGAACTCACAGCAATCCTCCTGCCTCTGCCCCCCGAGTGCTGGGAATACAGGTGTGAGCCACCACATCCAGCCAGCATTGTGATATGTGGTACAGGGATCGAACTCAGGACCTTGCACTTGCCAGGCAGAGGCAGAACTACTGAGCTAAACCCCTAGTCCCTGTTTCTTTTCAAGAAAGAAAATCTCAAAACAAAGTAACAAGCTATCAGTAAGCATCATTGTACAGTAGCCTGGACTAGGAATAGTAAGTAGCTTTTGTCACATCCAAATAAGTAGCTTTTTGTCACACCGTGTTACACCACAGTGGAGACTCAGAAAAATAATTTTATTTTTCTGTTAACATAGTTATCTATGGCTAAAGATGTTTTACAACATTATCTTTTAAAGATGTTAACAAATAGAAATACAGGGAAGGCAAAGCCAAAGAACAAAATTTTTACTGTCTCCAGAGGAAAAGGTAAATTGCCCTGTAGACCCTTCTAGTCCTCCTGCTAGAGGTGGAATCCAGCCAGCTCTTATACATGACAAGCACAATATCACTGCCATACACAGATATGAGAAGAGACAGACAGCCCATTGACTTCATACTGGCTACCATTATCTTTCATTAGAGACTGTGTTTCCTCTCTTCCCAAGCAGGGATCTGATTATAACCTAGTCTGAGGAGGAAAGTTGCTGACAGTAAATTAATGAGTTGAAATAAAGCTTTACAACCAGTGTACCGTGACTTTGCTTAGTGTTAACCAAGTGTCTTGAATCTCATTCTGGATGCACTTAATCTGTTTTTTGCATTTAGCTTAGTGGTGCTGCCACTTGCCTTGCAAGCACAAGGTCATGAGTTCAATGCCTGGTACCACACACACTCACAGTTTCCTTACGAAGCCAGGTATGAGGGTGTATGCCTATAATCTCAGCACTCAGGAGGCTGAGGCAGAAATATCACTAAGTTTGAAGCCAACCTGGACTACATAGTGTTTTCAGTGTCAGTATGAACTACAGAACAAGACCATCTCAAAAACAAAACAACAAAAGAACAATGTATAATTTAAAAGTTAATGACAGTAAATGACAACAGAAATTAAGCCAAAGTACTCAAGGCCTCTTCAAGGAACCCAGGATTCAAAATAGTATAGATGAAGTAAGTACAGGCTAAAGACCAGGCTTTACTTGCTAACAGGCTTTAACCATCCACCTCAATACTAACACCCATTAGTTGTATTGGAATGGGATAATTTGCATGGAGAGGTATAAAACTTCTCATTAGCCTCCCCCCAAGCTACTTTTATTTTGTACCCAGGGTCAAACTTGGGAGCATGCCCTTGTGAAGCAGGCACTGGAACCATTGAGCTAAATCTGCCAACCCACTTTATACCCCACATGATAACCAGTGACCTTAACAAAAATAAATGTGTTTATTCCTTTGCTTGAACCTCTCCTCCTAAGCTTGTCTGGTTTTTCAGCATAGTCTAAAGATCTCTATTTAAATGAGTATTAGCACTTTCAGCTACTCATTACCCTTCTCCCAAAACTGATTTTCAACTCTACCTCTAGATTATAAACTTGAGAGCAGAGTCAGTTTTGCATTGTTTTGCCATTCAAAGCCTGGCTGAATAATGCCTACCACATGGTAAGGTAGGTTTGGTTTTGGCAGTGCTGGGGGGAAGGCATTAATCATCAGTGGATTAGTCCAGTGGTGAGTTCACAGTTTGGGAGGTGGGACCTGGTCAGAGGAGGGCCATGGTTTCATGGCCTAGAACGGCCAGTCTAACCTGTTGCTCCTCCCTTGACTGAATCTAGGGCCTTATGCATCCCAAGCGAGTGTTCCACTGAGCCACACCCCCTGCTACACCCAGGTAGTAGTTTCAAAAATTCTAAGATCTGTAAGAAAGTTACTCATATTTACTTTCAACAAATATTGTTCAGACAAGCACCAAACATTGAAGTGTGTGTGTGTGTGTGTATGTATGTGTATATATATATAATATATATATTATATATAATATATATATAATATATATTATATATATAATATATATATATAGTTACACAAACTCTTAATTTGTTATCTTTATTACTAATCTGGCAAATCTCGTGTGACCTGCTACCCCAAATATTTGTCACACTTTGACACAAGGTCTCACTATATAGTTCAGACTGGCTTTGAACTCATTATGTTGCTCAGGACGGCTGCTAGCTTGAGCTGATCCTTGGGCCTTGATCTCCCAAGTACTGAGATTACAGGTATGTACCACCAAACCTTTAAAGCCATTCAGTGCTCTTCAATTTATTACTCATTTCCTCCTTAACAACAGGTACCCTCTTCATTATCAATTTGCTTTTGCACACAACCCTGCTGTCTTAAGAATTGTGATGCCTGGGCTGGAGATGTAGCTGTTGTTCCAGCATGTGCCTGTGCTCCCAGCTTCAATCCGGGTACCACATACCATAGTGCCAAGTGTGGGGCTCACACCTACCTGTAATCCCAGTACTCAGGAGACAGAGGTAGGATTGCTGAGTTCAAGGCTTATCTGGGTTACACAGTGACGAGGACCAGCCTGAACTACAAAGTGAGACCATCTCAAAAAACTAAGAACAAAACAAAAACCTAAAAAAAAAAAATCCTGATGTCAAATACTCTTATCCTATGGTACATTCTGCATCTTCAGGTGTCCCCTAAAGCCATTTTACTTTTATTGTGAAAACACAATACCCAACACCGACAATGTGAAGGATAGATGTATTTTGGCTCATGTTTAGTCCTTCATCGGCTGTGTCGAGGGCAGGGTGGCACAACATAGCCATGGCAGAAGAAAGCAAGTCATGAAATGTCTGGCAAGCAGAGTCCAAGGAGGAGGAGGAGAGGGAAACACGCTGCCCAGGCCCCACCTCCTTCAGTCTGCCTCCACCTCCCCAGCCGTTGGGCTGTGACCTTTCAGCAGAGTAATCCAACTGATTACCACATCTCTAGGATCCACTCATCTTCCAGAAGCCCCACCTATGACTACAGGAGGCTCTGAGGGACATCTAAAAACCGTAATACCTGTGCAGTCTTTCTCATCCCCATCCCTCTTGCATTACCATCCTTCAGAAGACTATTTTCACCATTCCCATTTCAGCTACTTGTGTGTTGCTTGAGTTTATAACATGCTGTTTAATTTTTATAATCTTGGGAGGTAGCCTTAGACCATCTATTTTATATATACACATATTGAGCCTTGGGAAGCAATGACCTCTTGGCAAACAGCTGAGTTCTTAGGGATGTAAATTAAGATCTTTTCACTCTTTGATGTATGGTACTTTCACAAATATACCCTCAAGTGGGTTATTCTTTTCTAAAGTGCAATCATTTAGTTCTAAAGGATTGAGTTATGTGTAAACTGTGCATCATCAAATTTCTTTGAGCTTAGGGTCAAGTCTCATCACAGAGATCAGGCTGGGACAGACTGGTTTTATATCATTATACTTATTGGCCTTTATGTCAAGAATTCTTCAGTGTAACTTGATTCATTCTTGCCATTTTACCTGTATTTTACAGTACCAACATCTTAATCAGGTTGGTCTCCTCAGCTCATAGGGGCATGGATTCTAGGCAAAGTTCTCATCTTGGGAAGACACATACATTCATTCGTTTATTGACAGAGTTTCCCTTTTGCAGTTCAGACTTGCCCTGAACTCACTTTGTAGCCCAGGTAAGCCTCACAGCAATCCTCCTGCCTCTGCCTCCTGAGTGCTGAGATTACAGGTATGAGCCACTATACCTGGCATTGTGGTATGTAGTTACCAGGATCAAACTCGGGACCTTGCGTTTGCCAGACAGACGCTGGAACCCCTGAGCTAAATCCCTAGCCTTGGAAAGACACTTTTTTAGACCAATTTCTTTGATCTATAAAATAAACAAGTACACTTGGAAGCTGTAATATACTTCCAGTTCAAAAACTAGATTGTTCCCATAGGCCCCACTGTTGCCATTCTGGATCCTTTACCTTTCATATAATAACACTGTGTTGGGTAACTCAGAAAGCTTTGTGTTTATGTATAAACATGATTATACAGGAATTTCAAGTTGTTAGGTGTTGTGGCACACACCTGCAATCTTAGCAGTCGGGAGGATCACCAAAGGTCATAACTCAGCCTGATATGCAGTGAGACCTTGTCTCAAAAACCAAAAGGAATGCCAAGGCATGGGGAAACAGCATGTTACAGTGACAACTGAATTCCAGT
This sequence comes from Petromus typicus, assembly GCA_004026965.1. Lineage (NCBI taxonomy): Eukaryota > Metazoa > Chordata > Mammalia > Rodentia > Petromuridae > Petromus > Petromus typicus. Next base: position 11,341 of record PVIR01043405.1, read on the forward strand.
CTCAGAGCAGCTGCTCAGTCTCAGCTCACAACCCTCTCTAAACCCATTGCCTTACTGGCTTTTCTTTCTTTTCTTTTTCTTTTAAGGTTTTTTGAGACTGGGTCTCGCTGTATAGTTCAGGCTGGCCCTGAGCTCAGCCTCCAACTCACATCACAGCAATCCTCCTGCCTCTGCCTCCCAAGTGCTGGGGATTACAGGTGTGAGCCACCACGCCTGGCACTGTGGTATGTGGTACTGGTTGCTACTGGGCATGAGTCTCCACGCCCAGTATTGTTATGTGGTTAACAGGGATTGAACCCGGGTCCTTCCGCTTGCAAGACAGGCGCCGGAACCACTGAGCTAACTCCCCGGCCCCTTACTGGCTTTTCTTTTTTTTTTTTTTTTT